>QJOA01000407.1:0-26070 GCA_004155915.1 Monosporascus sp. CRB-9-2
AAAAAAAAAAAAAAAAAAAAAAAAAAAAAAAAAACAACGTTTATTTTTAATTTCTTAACGTCTACTTAAAGTATAATTCGTTTTGTAAAATTAAACGGTGAGTTTTTTTTTCTTTTCTTTTTTTTAAAAAAAAAAGAAAAAAGCGACTTTTTTAAAAAAAAAAATTTTTTAATTTTTATTAACAAATTGTCTAATAATTTTTAATCTTTCTTTATAAATAAAGTTTTTACTTTATTACTTTATAAATATTTTTAAAAGTTTTTATAAGTAAAAAAGAATAAAATCGGCTAAAGTTAATAAAAAAGCGGTCGAGGTAAGTACAATTAAAAGGATTTCGAGCTTAAAAACGTTATTCAAATCGAATAAAAAATAAAGCCAGCTTTTACAAATTTAAATTTAATATTTCTAGACGTTATAATAACTTTAAATACGTCGTAAAACCAGGTAAAATCTTTTTTCTTCTTTTTTAATAAAATAGTATAATAATATTATATTAAGCTTTTAATATATAACGAATAAATACATTTAAATATAAAAAAATAGAATATATTAAAAAGTTGAAGCCGATAAAAGACACGTAAATATATAAAACGTAATAATATCGTAATTAACGTAATATTTTTCAAATTTTATTAAATAATGACTTTTGTAACCGTTAAGAGTACAATAAAAAACGTCTCGAACTTTTAGTACGTATTTAAATATATTTATTAAAATGTTAAATTTATTTTATATCTAATTCGTTTATTATTTAAGTATTATTATTTAACGTAACTTATTATTAATTAAAAAGAAATTATTAAAATGTTAAAATTTAAAATAATTCTTTTTCGCTAATAAAAAACAACGGCAAGATTTAACTTTAAAAATTAATACCCTAAATAATTATAACTTATTTTTCATTTTCTTATTACGTTTATTTAAATCTTTTACGTTTTTTAATATTAATAATTATTATATTCATTATTATATAAAGTTTTATTATAGATTTTAATTTATTAAAATTATAATTTTTAACGACATTAGATTTTACGATATAATCCGAATAAATTCGAACTATATATAAAATTTTTTGAAATTTTTTATAAAACCCGTTAATTATCGATTTTCCGATTTAAACGTGTTTTAAAAAGTTTTTACCATTTAACAAAATTCCATCTTTAATTAATTTCGACGTATTTCGTAACGCGTTAAATAAGTAATATAGTAATTATAATTTTAACGTATTAAAACCGAATAAAAAAGTTTATATATTTAAATTAAAAACTTTTTCGATAATAAATATTTTCTCGGTCGACGTTAATTTATGCAAAATAAAGACATTATCGATTCGGACGTATCGATCGTAATATCGTGTTTTTAAAGTAAAATCGGAGATTTTATATATATTATAACTTTTTAAAAATAAATTTCGGGTCTTGTTTCTTAACTTAAATAGCTTAGTTTATTTTAGCTTTTTTTTTTTAAAAAAACGTTTAATATTATTAATGTTGAAAAATTTATAATTAAAATTAAAAAGTTAAAAAGTTAAAAAAAAAAATAACTTAGCTCGCTTGCTTATATAGCTCGCTTGCTTATATAGCTCGCTTGCTTATATAGCTCGCTTGCTTATATAGCTCGCTTGCTTATATAGCTCGCTTGCTTATATAGCACGTTAGTTATTTTATTAAAATATTTTTATATAAAATTATAAAATTTACATTTTGATATCAGGCCGTATTTTCAACGTTTTGTTATTTTTTATAAGTCTTTCCGAATCTGGTTAAAGGGTACCTATAGCTACCTAATTATGACTGCGCCGTTATAAGGGAATAAAAAGAACTAGCCACTCCGCCACATAATCAAAAGATCAGCAGTTCCAACGTCAACTGGCGTTAGAAGTCCTTGTCCGCACTTAAGTAAGGGACGCCCCGAGGCCATTCCCTTACAGCCGTAAATACACCCGAACGTTAAAAATAAGGCCTGATCTTGATGAGGTAAAAAGCAATATACTCCATTATATGTGCCAAGAAATGGGTTAACTATTCCAGCATTTCGGTTTGATTCACGAGTGTGTGCTCTCCTCCTATGATTATCGAATCTAGGCCTATATAGTTAAGTCTATGCCCATAGAACTCGGTCTTGGCTCCTCCAGATCAGCCCACATGTGGGACCACCTACGGCTATCTTCGGTAGCCATTTCTCGTGGCTACAGCTGTTTTCCTATGTATATATAAAGGCATCACTATCCTCTTATCCCCAGTTAGGACTTTTGGAAGTGGACGAGGTAAACCCACTTCAGTTGCAAATGCTTCAGTGTGTGATGTCAGGGCCTCACAATTATGATATGGAGCCCTATCCGCTAGAGGGCCCCAAGACGTCAGTACTAAGTAAAAATTGGTGGCGCTGACGCCTTGTGACCATCTAGAAGATAATAGGGGGTTGGTGAATTCGCGGCAGCAATGCCTGCTACACATTAATCACCGAAAGAAATACGTCTGTGGAGTTCTACAGAGATCCTAGCGAATCTTTTATTCATTAAAAATTTGGAGGCTTTTCCGATAAGTTCCATTGTCCGGAAATATTACCTACTTCTTGATGCAGAGCTGAATTGTCTTTATAGAATATACCTAGAAGTACATGTCGTTTTTTTTGATGTTGTTGTCAAAGCCTGCCTTTGTGCCTTTCTACACACTCAATTCCTTTCTTGGAGAGGGCCATGCTCAGGTCCGGGGTAGGTACTCCTTGAGGGGAACCTACATTGGCGATGCTACGCCTTGGTCTACGAGACTGTTAACGAATTTTATGCCACTGACAGTCTCAGATGCGGGACCGCGTTCGACCCAAGTGACCAGTGCGGCCAAAAAATTATTCCCTTTGTCAAAACCTATGCCCTGAGAGGCCGCATTCCCACCTTGACTTAGACCCAAGGCCCCGGGGCCGCCATTGCAATGGGTCACGCCTGGGATAATAGAGAGGCGGTAGAGCGGTAGAAATTCACCCATCTCGTTGGAAGTACACTTCATTTCACTGGAGAGGTGCCTGTAGAAATGTATCGAGTTGAAAGCTGGTGATCTGCTGGTCTTGTAGGCCGTGATAGGTCAAAATTTTAACCCCCGCGCTTTTGAAGCTGTAAGTGACGACGGCTAGGTTTGTATACCGCCTAGGTTCTCCTCGGCCGAGATCAGTGCGTCGTCAAGTGTACGTCCTCAGGTGCCAATTGAGCACAGCAGTAACAGGTCTGGTCAGTGCTCTTGAGAATTGGGTTAAATCGACAATTTACATCTGTTAAAAACAGTATCTATTGGACATACTTTCCGTCTTAGGTTAGTAAAGCAGTCCCGCTACTGCGATGTTTAATTGGCGCCCAAGGTGCGAGGATATATGTAGATAGATCCAGTTTGGATCTTCCAGGACGGTGAACCGAAACCCAGCTCTGAGAAGGCGGCCAGGGTTGCCATTGTATAACTTCGTCGCTGCCTGAACCTCTGTTCCTGGCTGCATTGCCGGAAATTAGAGACTACCAGTAGGCAAGAGATAGTCGCTGAAGATACGTTTGACGGTCTGTACTTGGACAGCAGTTAGACATGACGGACCGGTGTAGTCCCCGTCACACAGGGGAGCCTCCGGTCAGAAACGGCACAGCGTCGGGTCTTCAATGATTCCGTCTTGGACGCCGTCCAGGCCATCAAACTGCCTGAGAACTTCGTTGTGAATTGTCGTATTCCACACCTCTAGATATGAAGCTATCGGTTCCCACTGCTCCCGTGGTAGGTAAAATGCTTGTGCGCCACGAATATTAAGGCTGTTGAAGCCCACGGCCGGAGCACCTCCGAGGATGCCGTCGACGTCTCCCGGAAACACCTCTGCAGCTTTGATTCCCTGTCTCACGCCTAAAGAACAGCCTATGAAGTACGATTTACGGGCACCTTCATCGTTAAACAGCGCTGCAAGTTTCTTAGCGGCAACAACGAATGTATGTAGCCTGCGGGGTTAGATCATAACTTTTCTCGTCAGAATGCCCGGTGGAGCTGTCTTACGATCTCCAGGCGAAATCCCCAACTACGTCTTCGTTCTTGCAGACCGACTCTCCATAGTCTCACTATGGCCATTGTTCGTTCCGACCGTGGCGAACCCATTCGCAACCCCGTAGGCTACGGCTTTGTACTTAATACTTCTAGAAATTAGCTACCTCCCGACACAGACGACGCATCGCGAAGTAAAGCGCCTCCACTCCGCTTACAGCTGTCAATACCCCCGTTGCCCGTACGTAGCCAGCATTCGTCCTGTCCACGACTCCGGGAGCTATATTTCGTACGTTATACGAGACCTATTAGAGGTCTGGCTCTTTCGATTACACGTTAACTCGTTGTCCGGAAACGTCAGATTCGTCCCCGCCGGCACAAATTGTAGCTCGGTTCGGGTGGGATTGTAGGCATGTTTCTCCGGCGCGAAGGAAGCGTATCTTCCCCTGGATGCACCCCTAACCGCTCTAGCTATCCCAGAAATCCATAGAAGAAGGCTGATCACGACTTGCAACGTCATGACTGGAACTCTGGTATCGCAGGGAGTGTGGAGGATGGTTATTGGGGGGAATTTAGGGCTGTGATGCCCAGGCACTAGAATACTGTTGCATGTGGCGCCAAGAAAATATGTATGATTATCTGCTTGTTGAATGCAAGACAATCCATACGAGCATGTCCATGAGCCGGTACCCACCCTCTGCCCACTTATATGGCCATCAGAGTAAGAAGGCGTATTGTGTTCGTTAATTTTGCCCGTGAATCATTCAAAGATTTGGGTACTGGTGTTCCAGCGTTTCTCTTGACCTTTATATATCCTATCTTCATGTTGATAAGTAGTCTGAGATTTCATAGCAGCTGCGTAGGTGTTGATAAGGCTGACACTTCCCTACAGTGCGCGTAGGCCTTGAGTAGTTAATTCATACACACACACAGCTGTTGGCGGGTAACGATTAAAGTGGGGAGCTGCAAAGGAAGTCGGGGTTGGTTGGCGGGGTTACTTGTAGCTTCAGTATGCATATTCATCGGTGTAGGACCGGCCGGCCTACATTAGTTGGTCCACACATTGCACACATCTTCCTACCTCTGGCAACGCACGACGTGACCCAAAAGGAAGATGACCCTTAGAGTTGGATCGGGATCATATATTGGTGCATCATACCGTACGTAACCCGGTGCTTGCTGCTCAACAGTAATCCCAGCCCGTTTTCTTCGTATCTGCAGTATTCGACACCCACTCAAGCGCGCCATTTCAAACATGGCTGCCCGGTTCCCTTCTGCAGCCACCATTTCAGCCGCCGAATTCCGGCGTATGTTGAGCAGATACGACTCGCTAATCGAGGCCATATCGTCTACTAAGCCAGGTGAGTCTCGGATACTCCCGCTAGTCAAAAACGAATATCCACTCACTGGTGTTTCGTCAGCCAAGTCCAGCCAGAAGAGCCTTCGTGAGCTTGACAAGTTCCGATATGAGGAAGCCGTAGCGGCGTTCCAATCTGAGAATCCGAAGCGCCCTATGACCCATGATGATGTCAAGACCTTGGTAGATTGGAAGTTGTGAGTGTCTCTTTCTTCTTCCTGGTTTCCTTAAAGTAGTTCGCCTGGTCCTGGTAGAAAAAAAAATGGATTCCTCCTGATCTACGGTGGGGAGGATATCCTTACTGATTGACCGGCTGCAAGATCGGGGACTGTACGTAGCATTCCGCGTCCTGTACCGGTCTAGGCCACACATCCCCACCGTTGCAGCAATGGTACCTACCGCGCGTCAATGAAGCATGGGCAGAATGAAACGTATGCGCAGATTGTCTAATTCGCTGCAGGCGCCATGGGAAGTTTCGCCCAACCCTCATGAAGCTGGTGTCGTCGAACGACGGGGCGACTGTCAGGGAGGTTATCCAGCAAGCGATGAAGCAGTACTGGGCCAATCGGAATGCGTCCGAAGCGCTTGGCGCCATAGCCAAGCTCAAAGGCATTGGCCCGGCTACCGCGTCCCTGCTTCTGTCGATCCATGACCCAGACCACATTATCTTCTTCTCGGACGAAGCTTTCTGGTGGCTGTGTTGCGATGGGAAGAAATCTACAATTAAATACAACGCGAAAGAGTACATGGAGTTGAATACGGCTGCGCAGTCCGTCATTGGACGCCTACAGGTGAAGGCGACCGATATCGAGAAAGTAGCATACGTCCTGATGAGGCAAGAATCTCCAAACACGGCCTCGGTAGATGGGGAAGTTGCTTCCCTATCCCAGACGAATCCCGCCAAGATAGATCACTCGAAGGCCCTAGCAAAGAGGAAGAAAGGCGGCTCTATCGATGACGAGGTAACGCCGGAACACGTCAGACGTTCCAAGCGAAGGAAGTGTCCCTGAGATATGATGGTTTTGATACCCAGTCGATAAGTCTTCCTACATGTACGCGCATGCTACGCCGGCTGGTTAGACTGAATCTGGAAAGCCGCGCGAGACAAGCAATCAGATGGCAATGGATCTTGCACGAGTGGCCATATCGTAGCGAAAAGATATGGCGCTGTGTCGGTGGAGCGTTCTCGATTTTCGCCGCATGGATTACTAGAGCATTCCCTTACTTCCTGAATTGATTCATATCTGAATTGCTTTCTTGATATTACACGATATTAAAACTAAATAACACTTTAGCAGGTTAATATAAAGAATTATTAAAGAAGTAAATAAAAAAAAACTTAATATAAAACTCTATATTATATAGAAAAATATAACGTTATAAAATAAATAATAATAATAATAATAATAATATATTAAAATATAACGTTTTATATAAATATGCGCAATATATTAATACGCGTAATAATTTTTTTATTATTTTAACTGCATATTTTTAATTATTTATATCCTAATATTAATATTATAGAACGCTTTATAAAAAAAATGAGAACGAAAACTTTTAAAAAATTATTTTAAGTTTCGTTTTTTAATTTCGATATTTAAGTTCGTTTTATTTAATTAATATTAAAAATAATATTATAAAGTTAACATAATTAAACGACTTATTTATATAATTACCTAGTAATTACAGTAGATTTTACGTTTTTTTAATATAATATAACTTATATATTTTATATTATATATTTATATATTATAATAACATTTTTATTTTTATTATAAACTATTAATAAATAATATTTAATTTAAATGAAAATATATTAATAATTATAAATATTACAGTAACTGTTTTATTGTTATTATAATATAGAAATAATTTATATTCGCGATTTAATTACTTTTTATCCTTTATTGATTTATAAGTTTTATTTAATGAGTAATGTCAAAACAACAAGCGTAGAATTTCAAAACGCAGGCCAATTCAAGATGTGGGTTCACCCCCACTAGCGACGTTCGAGCTGGGCGGATAATTCTCCGAACTAATGGCGAAGGGTCCATCCGGTTCGTCGGGCCGCGGGAGCGCGGCGCAGGAGCCGCCTTAACGAGCCAGTCGGCGGCGACTTTTTCGCCGCGCAAGGATCTCCCCGTTTTCTGGCGGAGCCTGCAACCAGGAACACCTCCTTATCTTTTCGGAGTCAATTGCCGAATATCGAGATCGGATCCACTTCTACGGAAACGCAATGAGGCTAGATCTCGGTCTGTGGATTTGTGTATCTTGGTCCCCAACTCTCGTCTCGCTGGCCAGCGGAGCCGACAGTTGATAATCCGTTTGCATCTACGATCTTTCCATTCACATGTGTAAGTCGTATTGGTGCAGAATGGCAATCCCTATGAAAGGAGAGGTGATCGCCTGGCGAGACGACAACTTTTTGTCGAATCTCTCCAAGCACTGGTCCGATCTAGTATACACTCGAACTGGGAGACCTGACCCAGCTTCTGTGCTATACATTCTATCTGTTACCTATTGGTCGAGATGCCGGGCCTCACTTCTGACAGCGACGTCTCCGACATGAGCACCGAGTTCTCTGCACCGTCATCAGGTCCTCTCCCGCTTCCGGATCGATTCGCCAAGTTGAAATTAAAACTCATCGCCGGCAACGAGGCCGCTGTTGCCGATTCGTTCTACCGCCTGCTGCGCCAGTTGAGGAAGGAAGCGGACCGCATCGCCGCCATAGGGTCTGACATCATACCTACCATCGACTTCCTGGATATCCACGACCCGGACTGCGAGGCGGCGTTCTCCAAACAGCTGAGGAAGAGGGGAGTCGCTATCATCCGGCGAGTCGTCCCGCCGAACGTCGCCGAGGCCTGGAAGGAGGAGACGCAGGAGTACATTGACCAGAGCCCGTACCATGCGAAGGGTTTCCCACCAGAAGATCCGCAGATGTTCGACCTCTACTGGAGCCCGGGACAGGTGCGAGCCCGCGCCGACTCGAGGATGTTGGAAGCCCAGCGTTTCGCCATGCGCGCGTGGAGCTCGAGGAGGGGCGACGCGCTCGTCAGCAGCAACTACCCGGTCGTCTACGCGGACCGCTTCCGCATACGCAAACCGGGGGACACGTCGATGGGGATCGGCCCGCACATCGATGGCGGCAGTGTGGAGCGGTGGGAACCGGACGGCTATGGGCGGGGCGGGACCTACCGGAAGATCTTCGAGGGTCGTTGGGAAGAGCACGACCCCTGGGATAGTAGCGGGCGGCTCGGCGTCACTAGTGACCTGTACAACGGTGCCGGTGCAGTAAGCAATTTCCTAGGGTCATCATTCACCGCGTTCTCCCCCTCTCCATCCACCCCACCTCCCGCCCAGGCCCCTATTGCATAGTTCAGGGAGACCAATTTCGGAATGGAATCTTCTATGAATCTGACCCCGAAATTATCCTATAATCCCCGATTACTGGCCTAATCAACCAGAACGAACAATTACTGACTTCAGACGCTGCAGTGTAGCATGTTTCGGATGTTCCAGGGGTGGCTGGCGCTGAGCCCGATCGCGCCGGGCGGCGGCACGCTGCTCGTCTGCCCGATGCTGCAGCTCACGACGGCATACCTACTACTGCGGCCGTTCTTCTCGCCCCGCATGGGGCCCGACGGCTGCGGCGAGGCCGACTTCCTGCATGAGAGCAACTGGCGCCTGGACGCGCGGCCGAGCAGCGTCGTGCACGGCGCGGTGCCGGGCCACATCCAGGAGCTCAGCGCGGCGCTGCACCCGCACCTGCAGCTGGGGCGGACGATGGTGGCGGTGCCGCGCGTGGGTCCCGGGGACTACGTGGTATGGCACCCGGATGCGGTGCACGCGGCCGAGGCCGTCAACGCAGCCCCCCGGGACTCGAGCGTCCTGTACGTGCCGGCGTGCCCGCTGACGCAGACCAACGCGCTGTACCTCGCGAGCCAGCGCCGCGCGTTCCTGCTCGGCCTGCCGGCGCCCGACTTCGGCGACGGGAGCCGCTCCGCCATCCGGGGCGGCGAGAGCGAGCACCTCGGCCGCCCCGGCGTCCAGGACGTCAACGACGCCGGCGGCGAGGAGGGGCTGTGCAGCATGGGCCTGCTCGCCTTCAACGAGGAGCGGGCCGCCTCGCGCGTCGAGAGGGAGCTCGTCCGCCTCGCCAACGGCATCCTGTTCCCAGACCGCTTCGACATGTGCTACAAACGGCCGGCGTAGGACGTGTGATTCGTGACCTCATCAAACATAGCCGGCGTGTGGTCGTTTCGGTGTTTTGGGCTTGCTCGTAAGCAGCGGTTCTGGTTACGATTCTGGGAAAGGAATTTCTTTAGGCGCGGGTATGCTTTCGGTTTATTACCTTATACGAAATAAGGAAAAAGGCAGGCTAGGTGTAAGCATCAGCACGGTGGGGTGGCGGCTTATACCATTGGCGCATAGATAATAGGCCGGCTAGCGAACAAACAGCGAAGGGAACTAATATTTTTTGCAGCCACCGTCTCTGCCGCGCTCCATCTAATTTTACCGAAGCATTTTGTCCTCGTGTATAATAGAATAGATAGTAAGCGATCTCGGTTGCCCACGATAGGTTTCAAGGGCAGCGCACCGGTCAAGCCGAGTTAATTCCAGGACACAAAATAGGGGGGAGCTTTGACAGACTAGTTGAAAATGGATTTTATCTCATGGAGACCTATCGACGACGAAGATAGACCTCGTGTAGATATATACTCACTTACGGACTCCACGAATGTCGTTCATTCAAAAAGTAAAAATTTAATCTCTATACGAACGTCCGACTGAAGGCAATGGCTGCGGGCACGAAGCCTTCAAGTCAACTTATCTATACATTCAGCAGCTTCGTTTGATTCCAATGCAACGTGGCATGTCTATGCGAAGATGTGTTTGAAATGTCGCATTTGGCTATAGACGCATATTTGAACGGACCTACCGTCGTTCGCGCACACCGAGATCCGGATCACGAGATACGGTATGGAGACACCTCGGCACAGACCACCATACGGGGATACCTAATCTAACGCCCCCCGACCGTCCAAGACCTGCTGCCTCGTAGCACAAACGAGAGGTCCCCCCTATCAGGTTCACCCTCGCAGGTTCGGGCGTAAGTATGCAGAATCTGACCGCCGGACGAGGCGCCGACCAAACTACGCACGCTCCGGGAAGAAAGCACCCGATTCGCGGAATCCCAGCGGCATTGTTTCGAATGCTCCTTTCAGGGTTTCGCAACTCCCGGCAATGGTATTGCGTTACACATTGGCTCAAGGCGCATGCCATGGCAGAGATATTTTGCTAGTGCCGAAATTTTGGCACAAGAGGATTGCAGAATGATGGCGTCAGGCTTTGTCCCTTGCAGGAACCCGACGATCGTTAGTTTTGTACTGTAGTCTAGAAGTGCCGTGGGGAAGGGATAATAAGTGAGTCTGAGAAATAGATACTCGCTTGGGTACGGCGTGGGGTGATGACGATAAGCTTGGCCTGTTGATTGGTGCGGAAATCAAATCGGCCTTTGAGCTACCGAACGACAATTCGAGACGCCGTTTCTAACGCGACAGCTACCCCACCATCCCCTCCTGCAAAAGGCGCCAATAACCTATTGGCGTTGCTGAACCACTGGGAATGAAGTTGAAAGGGTTGTTTTCTTTCCACCCCCACGAATCAGGCGCCGTTCTAGGAAAATTGGCTCTTATTGCAGTGGAACACTGCTTCTCGCTCTAAGCGTCTGGAGCCGCTAGTAGAGGTTCGGATCTTGTGACCACCTAATCCATGGATGGGGATACAGAGCAACGGGGAACTCCACCGAAGCAAACTTCAGGTTGATCACAGGTAAACTATATAATTGTTACAGCCCCTCGTCGTGGTTTTGGCCCTTCCTGGGCCGGGAAAAAAATAAAGAAAGTCATTTTCTCACCAGAAATCAAACTCCGAAATCGCCGTCTTCCCTCTGAGTGCGTCTGCCCCGCTGTCGAATAGAAGAAATGATTACGAAGACTGCCGTCAAGCCTTCGAAGGCCAACATCGGAGTTTACACGAACCCCGCTCACGACTTGTGGATCAATGAGGCACAACCGTCAGTAGAGAGCGTGCAGAAAGGCGAAAGTCTCAAGAATGGAGAGGTGACGGTTGCTGTCAGGAGCACGGGCATCTGCGGGTAAGCTGGCCTCTGTCCCACCTCCTACCAGGCTGGCGCCGAAGCCGCGAAGCTAATAGCCTCAAATAGATCGGACATTCATTTCTGGCATCATGGCTGTATCGGACCCATGATCGTGGGCGGAGACCATATCCTGGGTCACGAATCCGCGGGTGAGGTCGTTGCGGTACACCCCTCGGTGAAGCACCTGAAGGTCGGTGATAGAGTCGCGATTGAGCCGAACGTCATCTGTAACGAATGCGAACCGTGTCTTACAGGTCGGTACAACGGTTGCGAGAAGGTGGAATTCCTGTCGACACCGCCGGTCGACGGCCTGTTAAGGAGATATGTGAACCACCCTGCCATCTGGTGCCACAAGATTGGCAACATGTCGTACGAGGACGGAGCAATGCTGGAGCCTCTGAGTGTCGCCCTAGCAGGAATGCAAAGGTCTGGAATCAAGCTGGGCGACCCCGTGCTGGTTTGCGGAGCAGGACCCATCGGTCTCATCACATTGCTCTGCTGCAAAGCTGCTGGGGCCTGCCCATTAGTAATCACCGACATAGACGAGGGGCGACTGAAATTCGCCAAGGAGCTGTGCCCGTCGGTCATCACACATAAAGTAGAGCGAATGAGCGCGGAAGACGCAGCCAAGGCTATTGTGCAAAGCTTCGGTGGCATCGAGCCGGCCGTGGCGATGGAATGCACGGGCGTCGAGAGCAGTGTCTCGGCGGCCATCTGGGCTGTCAAGTTTGGAGGCAAGGTGTTTGTCATCGGCGTCGGAAAGAACGAGATGAACTACCCCTTCATGCGCTGCAGTACGCGGGAGGTGGACCTGCAATTCCAATACCGGTACTGCAACACATGGCCGCGGGCCATCCGCCTTGTCGAGAACGGCGTGATCGACCTGAAGAAACTGGTCACTCACCGATTCAAGCTCGAGGATGCACTTGAAGCGTTCAAGACGGCGGCGGACCCGAAGACTGGAGCCATCAAAGTCCAGATCCAAAGCGAAGATTAGATGGGACTCCAGAGGGAGAGGCTGCAGTATCAAACCTGACACCGAACTTGCGAATCAGATAATGTGTGTATCTTAGACATCAGATTTGTGTTACGGAAAGAGGCGGACAGGAAGTCAAGCCGGCGCAATGAATAGAAGGCTTGTAGAATGATATTATTTACTCTGAAGGGTAAGATTCACACGTGAGAGAAGATGAGTTCAGGAACGGATTTGCAACTTTTCAAAACCTCGATACCTCGCATAGATTCATATCTGCCTCTACCTACTTCGTAAATGCGTCAACCCGGTTGCCGGTTTTAATTGGTCAATTGGATTACATAATTGGGATCTTGAAATATTTCGTAGGCGCATGCTGAGGTAAGACGATCCGCTAATCCTGATTCGGTTAGCTCCCAAATTTCAATCGGGGAGTTTACCCTTGATACAGGCCAGGTGGCTGCCCTTTGTGCCAGCTGGTGAGAAGGGCCTCACCATCCGAAAATTCAACAGGGCTGCTATCAATGAGCTTTTTTCCTAGACTTGCCGCGAAATAACCGACGGCAACACCAACGAGGACGACGACAGACCACCTCCCATTCCTTTTCCCGAAACCCATCAATCGCTCACCTCAGATCCTCCTCCTTTTCCGACTTTCCTACCAAAAGTAATCAAAAAAGAAAAGAGAAGAGGGAAGAAAATGTCGTCAGCTTTTGCGCGTCCGTTGCTTCGGCAAACCGGAGCTTGGAGTCGCATGGCCGCCCGAAGGTTCGAGTCGACCACGACTACGAAGGCAGCCGAGACCGCTAGGGAAGCTGCTTCTAAGGCTACAAAGACAGCTGAGACAGCTAAGGAAGCTGCATCAAAGGCTACGAACGCTGCCGAGACGATGTCTAAGGAATCTACGACCAAGGCCTCTTCGGCGGCCAAGGAGTCCGCCTCCCAGGCATCCTCGACGGCTAAGGAATCTGTCTCCCAGGCCTCTTCCACAGCTAAGGAATCTACGTCTCAGGCGTCTTCGGCAGTGAAGGAAACCGCATCCAACGCCTCTTCTACGGCTAAGGAATCCGCCTCGCAGGCATCTTCGGCTGCCAGGGAATCTGTCTCCAAGGCGTCTTCGTCCGCTTCCGAGTACACGAACAAGGCAGCCCAGGGACTGACCAGAGTCGCGTCATCGGCTGGTCCGGTTATCGCGGGGGCCGCGAAGGGAGCTGCCAACTCGTTAAGCAAAGTCGGCGGCCGCACCGGGAAGATGGTCGGCTTTATGGAGAGTATGTGAAGTCCTATTTGGAATGGGCGCTAGCAGTGGCGTGGATCATCACTTGAAGCGCTGCATAACAGGGGGGCAATTGGAACCAGAGGGCTAACTCGGAGTCTTGCAGGACAAGTCCCAACGGTCATCTTCTACTCCAAAGTCTTTGCCGAACTGGCCAAGATGGTCTTCCGGGGCCAGAAGATGTCTCCACCGTGAGTACCGCTTTGGGGATCCCGTCTGAGTTTCGTCTCGTCCACCATCCATGTTAACGAGGTTCCAACAGTTCGATTTCTACCTTCCAGAGTTATTACGAGAGCGCGATCAAGGCTCTTCGAAACCCGAGCGCGCTCCTGCAGACTGCCTCCCAGACAGCTTCCAGGACGGCCCAGCAGTCGGGCTCCTTACTGCAGGCTGCCCGGAATATCAACCGAGCTCAGGTCATTGCTGGTGGCGTGCTCGCTGCCGAGTGCCTCGGCTTCTTTACCGTTGGCGAGATGATCGGCCGTTTTAAGATCATCGGATACCACGGCGAGAACCCTGCGGCTCACCACTAAGGGGCTGCAGTCTAGTGGCTTGAGTACCCTTCCTCTTTCTCCTTTTGGGGGCGGGCGGACCAGGCGGTATTATACATGATTAGAGCGCCATAGATGGGACATGGAAAACTCTGTTTGTGTCTTACGTGGAAACGTTTTGTGGATGCGGGAGAGGGTAAAATTCTGCATGGTGATGAGACCCTCTTCACCTACTCATAACATGGCCAATTGTGTTACTACATGGCAACTGCAGCAATCAGGAAAGATGCACGGGCCGTCAAGTTCAACGGAACTCTTGGTTCTGTCTCCAACCTTGCATATAACTACACACCGTCAAACCCCGCTGCCTTAGAAACGCCTTTCCCCTTTGTCATTAACCCCTGTACAACAACATCGGCTACTGCATGAGGCGGATTACGCCGGAGAATAGAAATAATAGGCAGATGCGCCGTTCTTTCATGGTTTGATTTGATGCGAGTATGCTTGAGTACCTTTTGGCCCCCAAGAAGTCTGTGCGACCGGGATACCCCTTTTGCCCCGTCTGACGTGTAGGATTCTGCCCGGTCCGACTCTGGCCCCCTCTCCCCTCCCCGCGAGTCCTTGCCGTGTTCCCCCTCCTACATGGCTCCGTCGCTTCTCCGTCGTAATAGTAGACCTGCCTCTTCAAGCAAGAGAGACTGGGCCTGGATCGATGAGAGTGCAGAAAATCTCGCCCGGGCGCTTTCGTATCCGGCAATGCCTGCTGCGACTTTTTGACGTCGGGCATTTCTTACGGAGGGGGGGGGGGTTTTCGCTTGCCATTGAGGTTGTTGGCGCGCGTGACCGCCGGGTAAGGCCTCCGCGACATGCAGCCGAGGGGCGCAGGCGAGGCTTAAAAGTCCGCCACCGCGAGCGGGCAGCAACCAACGGACGGCTTTTCCCCTCTACTTTCTACTTTCCCCGTGTTCCGATGGCCTGATAATTGCGCGCACATGGGCGGGTGACGCTACCTTTCCCTTATCTAACTACCTAGGTGACTCGCGAGATTCCTGTTGATAATAAGACGGCGGTGTCGATGCCGGTAGCTCATATGTAGCTCACAGTCTTACTCCCCCCATTCCCGGCAGTCTCTGAGGTGTAGCATGCGATAGATACGTATGGAGTAACCAACAGGCTTTGCCGCAGCCGGGTTGCGATTTCAACTTCCACGCCTGGCTTAAGTAGCCAACCTTCACCCCGTGAAATACCATCCCCCTTCGCCCCCAAACCGCGTAGCACGGTTAGGGTCCGCGGGGTAGCTTTCTCTTGACGAGGTAGGCGTTGTTGCTGTTGGTGTTGGTTGAATATTCTAAGACGGGTCAAGCTTTCATATCACGCAACCAAACCCGAGGTCAACGGGGCTCCTCGGCTAAAGGAGCCATGCTCAAGTAACGTAACCATTTCCCAGTAGTAGTCGCACTATACCGCCGACGCAAAACTAGAAGGCTCACTTTAAGACTAGCCGGGGTCTCTCGCTTATTACACACGGTACGCAGGCGGCTAGGAGAGAGAGAGCAAGTGTTCCTCCGTCCCTATCGGTTCAGAATACGGGGGTTGACGGCACCCAAAGCATATCGGAGCGCGTAGCCCCCTCATCATTATGACGGTCCTAGTCGGCCCGGATTCCTTCGAAGGGGAGGATCGGCCTTTTCCTTCTATTTCTTGTCTTTCAGAACGAGTCGAAAGCACATTTCCGGCCGATTACCTGCGAAGCTAGTTTAGCCCCTCGTCCAAGCCCTCCCCCCCTTCCTCCTAGACAAGAAGCCGCTCCGGCCGCGATTCTTGCATACTCAGATGTCCGGCACTCTCGTCGATCCCTGGTGCAGCTAGCCGGGTCGAGAGGTTCCCTGCTGGGGAACTATCTGCAGCGTGACTGATTACTTTATTGCATGTTCCATATAGCGTGCGCCTGCCTATCTCTCCCCATATGCGTGCATGGCTCTCTCTCTCTCTTCCTGCCTATCTGCAGTTCATCTATGTGTCCCGCAGATCTGGCGCCAACATCTCTTGGCCCTGTCATCCTTGGGCGGTCCGTTCCATCCTATCGGCCCCCTTTCGGTGGATATCTCTCTTGGGATTCGGGTTACGACAACGATGCCAGACCGGGGTGGCAATCAAATTTCCCGCTGTAGGCTAGGTATGCTTCGTAGTTGATGATAGATAGATTGATAGCCAGCCAATGAAGGAGGCCATCCCGACGTAGGTGGCACAAACCAGGAACGGATCCTCTGTTGGCGGACCATCTCCGCTGCTGGATCGACCCGGCCAAGCGGGTTGCCGGGGACAAAGAGGAGGAGAGAGAGGGGATGGACATATGTCTGGCGACGTTCGTCTAGCGATGTAACTTGGCCTCACGAGGTTGAACGGGAGTGACCTCCTTACGGGGGCGTTACGGCGCCCGCATGCCTGTTTCTGTATGGTGAACCTTTCTCATCACGCGTTTTCGGCGAAAGCTACCATCCATAACACGCCACGCCCCGAAGGCGGAGGAATGCAAGGCACTTTTTCTTCTTCACTCCAGGACGACGCACGGGCCGAAATCCACGTCATCCAAGGAGGGCTAACTGATTCTTCTTCTTCCTGTGAGATCATATCAGCTAGCCTGTCAGCCTGTCAGCCAATCTGACGTGCTTCCCCATCGCGCGATGCTGGATGGTCAAGATGGGCAAGAGGATCGAAGGGGCAGGAGGCGTACCTAATATATGTATGTAATGTGTTTTTTTATGCACGTTGGTCGTAGGGCTCGTTCTGCATTGGCCTGTCCCAGAAGAAATCGTGGGGGAGTTTCTCTTTGTTCTTTTGCAGCATGCAGATGCAGCAAGCAGCGTCACATCGCACGCACTACGGGGCGGGCTGCGCTGTCAGTGGCTGGTCTGCCGACCGATCTACCCTTTCTCTCTCTCTCTCTTTCTCTCTCCCTCGCAGGGCCATGACCTAGCTCGGAAGGGGCCCTAAAAGGGAGAACAGATCTCTCCAACACGGAGTCCCGGATCCCTGCGTGCGGTGCCGTGTAGTGTCCTGTGGGTCCGCATTCGTGGTGAGAGAAGAAGAAGAAGAAGAAAGGCCAAGGGGCCAAAGATGTATGTCTCGGCCTGGAATGGCATCAGGCGGCAGCTCACGGCGGCCGAAGAAGAGGCTTGGGTCGTTCATACGGCCTGGATCTGAGCTTGGCACCTGGCCTGCACGCCTGATGCTGCGGCCCGGACCACGAGGCCACGACGTGTTCCACCCCTGCCGGAGGTCTCGTCTGCATCCGAGGTTCGGTAGAGTAGACAGGGCAGTAGGCGTGTATTGTTGAACCATAGAATAAAGTCGCATCTCCTAAAAGACAAGACTGTAACAGGAGTCCAAACGCCCATTCCGTACTTTGTGGTCGAGTCAACACCTCCCTCATGATGGACATCGTCCAATTGAATGTCTTCTGCGACGCGCAGGATAGTGCATCCCTTGGTCCGTTTCTGAGGGTATATGGTTACTATTGGTGTACTTAATGGACGGTGATTGGACGAGAGAACGTACCAAGGACACTCTTTCGAGATATGTGCATCATGGCTTCAACCTACAGGAGTGAGTAGCACGCTACAGACAGCCTTGGCTTGTCAAATGCCCCGTGCGGTGTGACCGTCTTCTTGATACGCTGCTGGGTTTGGTGGCAAGATCAAGCCTAGTCTGTCCGCTGCAAGGCCCTTTGCCCCATCACCAACATTACAAGAGGGGGGACATCGGGGCGGCCCTGATCAACAGCCGTTCTCAGATTTCGAAGGACTTTTTGGCTATTCACAAAATAGCCTAGAGTATACGACGTACGGCGCCCGAACAGAGACCCCAGCGACAGCGAAGCAACCTGGGTCGCGTTGACTGGCCGATGCGGTCGAACCAACGCAGGCCACCTACTAGTATCCAACCTCGTCCAGGCCTCAGGACAACCACGCCATTCCAAACATATGCGTCAAGAAAGGTAATGCAAAATTGCTCCAGAGCGCCTTTCCATCTATATACCAGGTATGGCAAA
Organism: Monosporascus sp. CRB-9-2; assembly: GCA_004155915.1. Lineage (NCBI taxonomy): Eukaryota > Fungi > Ascomycota > Sordariomycetes > Xylariales > Monosporascus > Monosporascus sp. CRB-9-2. The sequence goes on from QJOA01000407.1 coordinate 18,319, forward strand.
TAAGTCAAGAATTTTTGCCTTTCAAAACCACTAACCCAGTCTAGATGCCGGGTGCTTTGGAAAAGCAATTGTCAAGACGCCTTCTCAATGCTCAAAGCACATACTCTTACACCGTAGACAGGAATTCCTCCAAGCACCAAAAAAAAAAAGACGTAACGTATGCATCGCCTCAACTCCCACCTCAACTCCCACCTCAACTCCCACCAATAGTAATTCGTGCCCTAATCCCCAATCCGAAAAGGGTTAAAGTATATACCGCCCGCCGTGTTAAGACATCAGCTCGTGCAGGATGAAGGGCATCCCGAGAATTGCAGGGCCATAAAAATCCATCGGCCTGTAATATTGTTCTTCCTAGGGCTCGGCGTCAAGGGGGCGCCGTTCAACGCGCAGGGAAGCCGGACAGCGCTCGCATGACGAACGTATTACAATATATATATATGCCCTAGTCGAACAAGCGGCTTCGGAAGTCCGCTTAATGAGTGCATAGATGCTACTATAAGGCGCAGCACACGGCTCGCAATAAGCGGCCAGAAAGGAGTCGGATCACGAGCGATGCTGCAGTAGCCGGCGAAGCAGAGCTGACTATTAAACGACATCGATAGAAAGATAAGCACCGAGGGGGCCTAAGGTTGTTGGCCCTCCGCAGCGGGTCTCCGTGCAGTCCATATATGCCTACAGTCAAGTTAGCTCTATACGCCGACGACGCAATGGTCTGCTGTGCAAAAACACACATGGTACAGTAAGCTCTTATGCTACGGTCGCAGATCTCCCTCCTGACCTCCGCAACGAGCGCGTCGACTTGGTCCTTGTTGTAGTGAAGTTTCCGAGTCAGAGGACCGTACGACATTGCTTGCAACCCTTGCGTCAGGGCTAGGTTGAACCATCTACCCATGTCCTTCTCGTGCTCGTCATCGGGCCACGCGTTGCAAGGTACCCGCTTCGTCTCTTGTTTGACGTCGACAAATCCGAGATCTTCCAACACGGCCTGGGTCCTCGGGTCCATACCCAGAGGCGTTCCCGCTCTATCGAATGCTTCGCTCAGCTCGCGTGTCCACAGCGAAAGTTTCGTGTTCCCGGGTAACTCGCCCTTCTCGCTGCGCGGGCGGAGGTCAATCTCAACTTGTTCTAGAATCCCGCTTCCAGGTTTCAAATGCCTTAAAAGCGGTGGTCAGCACGAATCCAGGCAAAGGACCCACGAGCATCGACAAACCTCAGGATCTGGCCGTACAAAGCAGGCCAGTTACGTATACTACCGAGGAGCATCTGAACATGGATGAGATCGAAATAATCCCTATTCACTCCTCTCCACGGCATGTCCTCGGCATCCCGCTTTTCAAACATCAGGCCTGGGGGTATCCTATAGCTATTTTAGCGGGTGGTCCTGATGGTTGACTAGTTTAGCCTGGGCGGCGACTACCGTACCGTTGCGGCTGTATAAGCGCAAGGTCCCAGCCAATCACCTCAGCCGCCACGACGCCTGAGCTATTATATCGGCTACGGTAGCAAGATAACAGTCAGCAGGTTGCGATTCAGGAGACGCCTTCTTTTGGATGACATACTCGGCCATATCGATCGCCCATATGCCGGTTCCACAGCCGAGGTCGAGAATGCGCGGTTGGGCGGGTAACGGGAGTTGATGTAGACTTCCGAACGGCGTGTCCTTCTCTCGAGCCACTTGGAAAAACCTATGAAAAATGTCCATTCTGTCCATTTCCTCCTGTGAGATGATTTCGATGTCTTAGTCCCAAACTGATTGCTAGATTCTCTCGGCAGGAGACTCAGAGAGCATACCTCGTCACAGGGCAGCATGTATCTTTCTTTGCAAAACATCTGGTAGGCCCGGCCGTTCTCAAAATAGTAGGCAGGTAGTTTGTCCTCTCCGGGCCGTTCGTCCTCTCGGGGCCGTTCGTCCCCTCGGGGCCGCTGTTCGCCATGATTAAAAATGCCGCTATGTATCGAGCTGAGAAGGCGCACGGCAGACATCAGTATCTGCATACTGAAGGTAATCGCGCAGTTCGCGCGTACGTAGAGCCCGAAGGGGTAGCAAGTACATACCCATTCGGACCGCTCCTACTGCCATTGTATGCCATGGCGGCATGTATGCGGCCGCTCTCGCAAGCCATGAGCATATCACACTGGAGCGCGCACCACACTTGGTCGGTTCGGATTCGAGCCAAGGGGGGGGGACCACGGCGTCGGGCGGAACTGGGGCTTCTAAGACTGGAACTAGTGCGCGAGCCGCTGATCGGAGTCAATTAAGCTTCTCCGAGGTTTCTGACAACACCTTGTGATATGCATCAACAAGGAGATCACTGACAACAGAGAAGAGAAAAGAAGAGAGCAAGGGAGCGAGGGAGCGAGAGGGAGATAGAGATAGCCAGAGCCAGAAGGAAGAGAGAATGAGCGACTGAACGGATGGACGCGGTTGAGGGAAGGCGAAAGCGTGTGGCAGAAGAGAAAGGGAAAAAAGAATGGTGATAAGGATGATGGAATTAAAGTTCACCGGAACGACTTCAGGCACGGCGCATTCAAAGAAAAAAAAAGAAGTAAAAACATAAAAACATAAAAATAAAATAATAAAATAAAAAGGGGACGAGGGGCAAGCAATGATGTATGTGCATGTAGGTAGGTTTGGTTGGTGCATAGGAGATTATTCTGACCGTGTTAAAGTTGCTGGGCTGCAGCGTCAGCAGTCTATGCAAGGTGGTAAATCCAGTGGATATGGTGCAGCAGTATTTCGGTGTGTTACGCATGTATCGCGTGTATGTACCTAGATATGTAGGTATATATGTATGTAGGTAATGATAATTAGTGGGGGAAAGCGGGGGGTTACTGTTGGTGGTAACAGGGAAGTTTGCCGCTATTTCATACCTACCTACTCAATTATGGTAGGTAGTTCGTTGTGACAATAAGCCTTGCAGTAGCTAGCAGTATCCCCGTTGGTGGCCCCTTCTGTTCTGTGGTGCGGTGCGTAATTAGCTCTGAGCTCTGTTCCTAATGGGGTAAAGTAGGGTTTCGCCTAAGTTATGTCGAGGGTAAAGATCTAAAGGTTCGGAGGCCTGCGTATATCTCATACACGTATAAACTCTTCGCACATAGTACATACATAGACAGGGTAGTGGTAAAGCACTTAGAGTTCCAAGGTTAGAATTAGACGGGATCCGATATGGAAGAGGAGCCGAGCATGGGGAGAAGGGAAGGGGAGCTGGAGAGTTGAAAATGCCCGGCTTCCTTCGTACATGTAGTGCAACGTCTTTATAGGATCAGGTAGATGTTTATACGTTACCTAGCTTATATTAGCTAGGCCCAGGTCAGAACGGAAGATGAGATGGTCGAATAACGAACAGAAAAAAGGTCTTCTTCTTTCAGACATACCTCGGTTGGTCTACCCTTAGCTCTAGGACGCAGGTAGTAAAAACAGAGTTTGCTCAACGCCTTTTTTCCCAACCTGGCAGTCAGCCTTGCTCTTTAAGTATTCCTCATTCTATCGAACTTGACTCCAAAAGCGCCCCTCATCCTAATTGTTCCCGCGGATCCAGCCAACGTCGACATCCAACCCACAAGCAACAACCAACACACATGAATGTGAGTCTCATCGAGACTACGTGCATATCTACACATGTAACTACCTACGTCCATTGTACACAACGTACACCATATTATACGCTAACTGGGAAAACGGCCTTGACACAGTTTTATTGACCGACGTAGCAGCTACGTTGGGTCTAGATAGACGATAACTGGAGAAGCAAGCAATAACAATGAGCTAACCTAGTTGCGCCAAGATAGCGACCACCATTAGCGCTGTTGGGAATCGAACCTACAGTAACTCACTATTTGGGTCCACGTAGAGCTAACCTAGGGGGTGTGTTTTCCGGTTTCCCTTTGCTGACAACGCACCACCTCACTCTAACCATTCGTTGTGACCATATGTTGGCCCTATTTCCAGGCCGCCTGAGTCCTGAATAGTTGGATAACGTTAACGACGACTTGGACTGACGGAATGAAGAGGTCTCGGTATGGCTGGCGAATCCGACGCCGGTTTCAAACTTGGCAACAGCCGACTTCCGCATATGCGTCCGTATTTGGTTAAGTATGGACGTAAATTATTCTACGCCAGTCAGCCACTCGGTAGTCAATATAGGCTACATGTCAAGCTAGATGACCCATGCATGCAAAGGTACGCATATGTATTGATCAGCACTCTCGAGTACATAAACTGCGGACATATGGCACGGGGCACATGATGTACCCCTTTCTTCTTTCTCTCCAGCCTCTCCCTCGCTTTCTTTTATCTTCCTGCTTGTCTTGTCGTATTGCAGAACATCTCGGGTTCGAGTTACGCAAGGGGAGGTGTCGGTCTAGTTACACTTACCCCAACCCCCCGGGGATCCACAGATGCGGCACGATCCTAAGCACCCGAGCCCAGCAAACTGGATGATGACACCAGGAAGGGAAACATAGTGGTCCCAATTTGGGCCAATTTGAGACATGTCTTTCTCTTCCGAACGATCTACGGGCAGGACTCCGCGACTAGCTGAGCTCACTCGCACCAGGCCGTGCCCATCCAACGGGACGGTCGAGCCCAAGGAGGAAAGACCCCGACTGTCCACACGTTCATACCGTGATGTTCGATGTAACACAGAGCCCAGGTTCTTTGTACCTTTTCTGAGATTTGCAGATGCCGATGAGACCAATGCGTCAAGATCCCAGTCCCTTGGGCCTGCAGCCTCATGACGACCTCAAAGCGGAACGGTCTGTCTCCTGACGTGCTTGGACTTGCCTTATCATCACGAAAGCCAAGAGCGACGTCACGTACCACGACGTTTTGCTCGACTGGCGTTCGTATCTGGTAGGTATGTACATGGGCTAAGGAGCTGATGGACTTCGCGACAACCCAGGACCCCACCCCACCCCTTTCTGAAGTATTGTCATACCAGTTGTACTCCCACCACTCCGTACACGATGCGATATTCATATAGAGATAACCTATATTATTTCGTAGCGAATTCTCCTTCTAGACCGCCTTGGAATGGTTTTCAACGGAATAGCCTTGGCCAATGTGTTTTCATGTTGCCCTTCGGAAAACGAGGGTAAGTGCTGCACGGCCGTCCTCAATCACGAAACTTGCTTCTTTCGAGGACTCGTGTAGCCGCGGCCGTGCGCCAACAGTGGTTATAGAATTGTCGCCTCTCCATAATCCTTGCCAGGCACCGTGTGGTCACAGGACGCGGGACATCAAAACGTAAACGACTCTGCCTTCTGGATAGGTCGCTGGAGACTCTTCGGTCAAACAGGGGCACGAGGATGGCTCACGTCAAAATCGCCTAGTTTAATCTAGGAGGGTGGAGAGAGTACAGAGGGCCTCAGTATTGGGTTGTACGGCTCTTGCTTCAAGCAAACAGTACCCCATGGTAGGTACTGGACCCGGCCCTAAGGTACTCCACGTCCACTAGACTAGTTCTGCCTACACGCCGTCCAATTCGCTTCTTCGTTACCGGCAGGCATGGCGTTAGGAATCTCCCGACGTCAGTACTGACAAGGGACCCCTTGAACGTCGGCATGCAACGCTACTCAGCGAACCGCTTAGTCTAAGTATCTAGTCGCAGACAGGCTACTGCGTAATATCTGACCAATGACGGCCGTATTGGACCACACGGGCTCGACCATGTCGGCCTAATACTCGAGCTCATCCGAATCGTCACCGGTCCGAAAGGTGCGAAGTAGAGTAGCCATGTGCAGTCAGTCGCGAGCTCCCGAGACCAACCCAGTTAGGACAAACCAAGGCAATTGAGTGAAGTGGTGGCAAAGCATTATTTTGCAAGCCAAAATTAACAGCAGTCTACTAGACAGAGCGTATGATTTTCAAGCAGAAGCAATCTGGTGTGAAGTTAATTGCTTTGACTGGCACGAGCCCCCTTTTTATCGTGCATATTCATCGATGCTACTGAGCCTCTACGATTCTAGCTTCCGATGTGGCGTAGGTTTGACACACAACAAGGCCTAACACGTTGCGGCAGCAACTAGGATTTCGGGCCCTGGGTCTCGAACCTCATAACACCGTTTCGTTGGGTGTATCTGTTGCCCCTTTCTACCGGGACAGAACTAGTCATCCTTACTGTCCTGTAAGCCATACATGGAGGCTCGTGTAACCCATATTGCTAATTGCAGCAGGGAATACCACGTAGCGACACGTCTAGAAATGAGGGTCGAAGTATAACCAAGTTACTCCAAGGTCCAAGGATAGGGGACACCTCCGAAGCTGCTCACCCACTCACGTTCAGGCTCCACTAACTTAAGAATGCCCTCACATTGATACTCCACATCTGGGGAGATGCGAAGCCCAAATACTTATCCGGGGGCGTTTTCTTTAATGACCCGGTCGACAACATGAAGGTCGAGATGTCATGTATTTAGTTAGGCAGCGCGATGACTTGGCTGAGACGACGCCATAGGCCGTCGGGGACCCAGCCTGTGAGGGGTTCGTCTAGACCGACATTCTCCTCCGAGCTCTCTACGGCTCTTCGATACCTACCTTGCACCAGAAGTAGTGTGGGATTTCCTTTTCCTTACTAAAGATTGGGTGGAATGTGGACATGAATGCGCATGAGGATGACCAGCCAATCATCGTTGCTTCGCTGTCCCGACTGGACGGTAACGCCAAGACGATCCGGCTCGAAAAGACGTTCCCATTAGCTCCGCAACAATCAACCAAACGAGAAAAGCATTTCGCCCAGCCAGCTCTAGTGCGTAAATGGTCACAGTCGCATAATTTACTACATAGGTACGTAGGGACTCCCTGGACAGCTGTCACAACAGTCCCGGCTGTAAAGGGAGGAATTCGGGATCCGGCTCAAATAACTGATAGGTCACTTGAAACGACGCATCCCTGGGAAACCAAGTTGCGAACGAGTAATAAAACATCGAGTAAAGAGATGGAACATTGAGATGTCCCACATGATCTGAGCGATCTTAGTATCCCCACTCTCACTACGCCCTCAACCTACTGCCGGCGGTCACAGACAATGCCAGAGGAACTCCCACAACCTAGCTAGTAGGAAGCGCCAAATCGACACGCTCCGTGTGACCTACTATCCCTTCTTCAGGTGCCGTGTTGATTTCCACACTTCGCAAAACACGGAACGATCGCGGCACTCGATAAGCATTTTGATTTCCATCCAATGAAAGAGTCGTACATCACTCTGTCCTCGGTGATCAAGTCTAAAGGGCTAGTGCGGCAGATCATGCTCATCCCCCCGGTGGTCTCGTCCCCTTCCCCGGAAAAGGCCATTGCCCATTCGCTTGTCTACCTACGTTAACTCGTCTGCACGTTCTCCCCTCCCAGTAAGGGGGTGGGGCTAGTAAGGGGGTGGAGGGAAGCTGCGCACTTCATAACTTCTGATATTAGCCCGTCTTATTATGACAGCAGTCAGACCAAGCCTCTTCCAGCAGGTCTCTTTACTCCTGCAGTTCGCCCGTCGATCATCGGGATACTTGTAAGATCCTCCGCCAGCTCATTCGGTCGCACCCGAAGAGGTGCAACGGTCCTCGGATGGTTACAGCACCTACCAGATTCGACCGGCCGCGGAGTTGCATCATGCGGATTTCCATCGGATCGGCCGTGTCGTCTCTATCTGGTACCTGCATCCAAGGCTAGCGACAGCCGAATAGGTATCGCAGGAGGAAAGGCTACGTACAAATTACCGACATACTGAATCAAAAAAAAAAAAAAAAAAAAAAAAAAAAAAAAAA
>QJOA01000407.1:26080-58381 GCA_004155915.1 Monosporascus sp. CRB-9-2
CGGTTATAAAACTCGTTATTAAATTATAAAATAATTAATAAAAAAAAAAAAAAAAAAAAAAAATCACAGATGAACTGTGTCAACGACTCTGAAGATGGCGCCGGCCCAATTGCATTCTTGTGACGCCAAAAAGCCCGCCCTTGCCATACCAGCCCTGGCGGCCTGCGAATATGCGCGAGGGATTAGCGCCTGCTAGGATGAGATCCTAACTATTCCTCTCAAGGCAAGCCTTAAGCATATTAGGTGAGCAGCCTGGAGGAAAGACCCAAACCTACGCAGGAGATGCTCAACCCGAACACCGAAGAGACCTAGAAAATACCGGGGTCGACTACCAGCGACGTTGCCAAAGAGATGGTCTTGTCATACCGCAGTACGTGTGGGATGTTTGACCTGTGACAAGACGGTTCATTGCTTCGTCAATAAGTTGCTGGTGCTCTTCGTAACCGCAGTACCGGTAACCTGGGTCACCTTGGCATGGTATGCAGGTATTTGGCGAGGGTCGAGCGCGTAGTCTTTTCTTGTCGACACGAGGTGAGACTCTCGTCTCGTCAACGCATACTATCTTACCACCCTTACGACCTTCATCGGGTCAGCTGACCTTTCAATGCGTCGGTGGAATATGGAAACCTAGTACCCACCGATTCATTTACCCCTTGCGTCATGCTAACAAGCACCGTTACCTTAGCCCGTCTCTGTTATTGGCCGCTCTCGAGTCGGCTGGCCGGCATACGAATTTCCATGATTGACCAAACTCAATTGAGCTGACCTGCAAATCATCCATGGGCTTTTCAAAACAAGGGGTGGAGTTTTCCAAAGCAAGGGGAGTGCGCCTCTAAAGCAAGGGGGAGCGCGCGCACGTCTCTTCTAGTCTTCTTCCCACCCCTGCCACCCTGGCAGTCCTGGGGCGTAGATTCCGACAGGGAAATGACGTAGGAATTCGGATCCAAACTCTCGGGACGGACTAGGACGCTTTCGGCAGGCTCAGCCTACTCCGTTCTAGTAGGCCCCCTGGATCATACTAAGTAATAAGCCGCCCACCAATCCGTGCTTTCCGGCGGCCGCTTCGGAGGTCATCACGGAAGTCCTCTTCCTACGCCGTCGGGTTACCCCAGCTGCTGACTGTACATATAGCTTGGTTCCACAGGGTTGGCCTAACAACCGGTATGGTGCTGCTCAAAACCGCCATAGCGCCCATGGTAGTAGCAGCAAGGCTTGTCGCCAGTGATAATACCCCGTGGGCGTCTCGGCAACCTGGGATTGTGGACTAATATGTCACTGCGACGACGCGCCGAGGGAGGTCGGAGTTAGGGAAGTCCTGCCTCCCAGGGAACATTCCCATGCCTCGAAGCCCGCGCGGGGGCCTCCCTTGGAACCGCAAAAGCCAACTTACTAGTGAACTTTTGTCAACCATGGTAGGCTGATGACTGGTTGCTGGTTGCGAGCTGAGTCGCGGGTATTTCTTCTCTCTGTCTCTCACTGACACTCTCTCTTCCCCATCCTCCAGCTAGCCATGATTCGCCGTTCAGATCGACGGCCCTGATTTCGCGCCCTGATGTTGCAGGACCGGTCTATTAATCTGCTTGCCTTCATGGAGCCTAAGTATTGCACGCGTGCGGCCGGCAGTCGTGGGAACGTCCGCGGTATGACGACCGGCGAAGGCGACGCCACTGTGCTCTTATTATCATTGGCAGCAGGCCGGTCCCCCGTACCAGATCCATGATGTCTTAGGTCTGTCCCCCGAACGAAGGCGAATGCTCCAGACCGCCACCATCGCGAACGGGGAAGACGAAACAGTCTAGTCCTGTAATGTAATAGAATATACGTATGGCCCATACGTCCCGACTTGACGGAACCTGGAGTCGACTGGTTATTATCACCAGTCACCTCTGACGGACAGCACACGACACGACGCTCGCTCGCTCGGGGGAAGAGACATGTTGTAGATCATCGCGTAGTCAGCCTCGCTCGCCCACTTCATGGAGGACCGCTGCCACTACTGCGCACAGAGGTCAACCGTTAGCTATGTAACCAACAACATGTGACTAATCCGGTCAGCACGGTGACGATCGTCACATGGCGACCCAGAACCGGGCCGATAAAAAGAATCCATAAGCTAAGTATGCATGCCGACAGGCGGGTGGTACCCGGAGCCGGGGCCGGTAGAGCCGCTTGACTTTGGCGCTAGCTGACTGCGTTGTCCACGGGACGGGCGTGAGGACCGAAGACGAGACAAGACGTGACAAGGCAAAGCGAGTACAGATCAGTTGCAGTTGGCGGTTGAGGCAGGTGGCCGGGCGACATCCTCTCCTCCGTATGCGCAGCTCGTATCTACATACATACCTACTACATACGTGTGTATATCCCGACGCTGCGGATCCGATAATCACATGCGACGCACGCCATCCATGCCCAGGGGCTGGATTGTTGTTTCTGGCGTGGCTTGTGCCGCGCACGTGCTACGGGTTTAGCAGATGGTCGGTGGGGACGTAGATGGGTACGAGCCCCGGCGAAGCAACGGACGAGACCACTTCCTTGTTCCCAACGGACAGTTTCGAGTTGGGGCTCGTCCCAGACTGTCGGGTCAGTGGGAAGCAGAGTTTCCACATCCACGGCCAATCGGATAGGGGGAGGTGGTCTGATATCTCTGGAGTATTGGCCCACCCATTTCCTTAGCAGGGCTCGTATATCGTGTAGCACCTTTCAAGGCAGGCGGCATGAGAATCAGGCATCTCAGATCAGCACGAGGACGATACGAGGCAGACCATGTTCGTAAATAGCAGTCTATTCCTACATACTGCTACCGATCCCTGGTGATCCCCGTCACCCTAGAATCCACGGTTGCTCCCCGCCAGTCCCGACATGTGAAGTCGGATCCGACGATGCGTTGCCATGATGGCCGCCATGTTGATTGGCGAAAGTAAATCAACCCCGAAACGTCAAGTGTAGCAACCTGCGGGCTCAGGAGTACGTCTAAAAACTGAAACCCTCAACCAACGCCTAATGTCCCATCAACGCTACAGGCAAACCCACCGCCCCGTTCTGTCCGTTCCAATGGTATACTGCAGTGCAATCGAGAAGTGATCTAAATGACTTCCTCTGAATACCGTTCTGCATGTGGTAATCAGAGCTGATAAGAGACGAACCTATGTCGCAAGGATACTGTAATTTGGCGTAGTCACGGGGACTAGGTTAGAAGTTGGCGCGTCTGCAATTCGCCGACGCGATATGGGCTATCAAAAATATGATGCACTTCAACGGCAGATTACCATTCATATTCGCCGGTCGCTTTGTGGAAGACATAGTCCTTGCCGTTGACGCTGAGGACGCCGTCTTTGAGAACGCACTTCCTATGCGGCCTGTAAGTAGTTGTGCACAATTACAAAGCGGAGAAAGCCCTTACCACTTGTTCTTCACGCGCTGGACCTTGTCATACATGCAAAGCATTATTTGGCCACCATCTTCGTCTTCGTCATCGTCATCGATGTTATCTTCCGAGTCGTCGAGGTCCGAGTTTATGGCATCCTCGTCATCCGATTCATCATCGTCACCGGGCCCATCGAAGCGGGAAGGCCCAGCATTCGCATCAGGGGTACGGTGGTAAGAAATCGAAGGTTTTCGCTTGTTAGCGCGTTGTAACGGTACCATGAGCCCGCCGCCCTCCATGGCCTTCGCTCGAGCAGCTATTTGTGCATGAAGCATGTTGTCAATCTGAACGCGACCCAACTCAGTGCTCTCGCCGTTTTGGTTCTGATGCATCAATACGCCAACGTGACTCTCCTCATCTCCAGCTCCATCCATCTGAGAAGGAGCAGGAGGCGGTCTCTGGCCGTTCGCCGGATGCGGCTGTGCACGCTGCTGCTGCTGCTGCTGCTGCTGTTGTTGTTGTTGTTGGGCTCCACCACCAGAGGGCAAGTTCTGTCGGTACTGTTGTTGAGGGTTGCCCTGGTATTGTCCGGGCATGGGTATTCCGGTATGTCTCGGCGGGCCCTGCTGGTGTGAGCCGTTTTGGCTCTGGATCGCCATACCGGCCTTAAGCTTGTCGATGGAGCCCGCAGCACGGTCACCGTATTGGCTTTGCAGTTGTTGGATTACGCGTTCTTGCACTCCGGCCGGCCGTATAGCCTGAGACATATTAGGTGTACCCTCAAGACCTGGCTCAACCTTCACGCCAGGTTCCATCTTAACCCGCGTCTCGGCCGAAGGCGGGCCGGGAGGCATAGGAGGCAAGGAGAGACCTGGTGCGGAAGTAGTTTGCTGCTGGGCGTAAGCCGCTCCATTGGGAGGGTTAGATTGAGGGGGCGCCACATCAGGGACAGATGGCGGTTGTGCTGCTGGCGCTGGGGCCGGGGGAGGGTCCGGTTTGGGATCCCACGGGAAGACAGCTAGCCCCTGTTGCGACAGCTTCTTTTGCCAGCCCTATTATGAGCTTATTAGTCTAAGGAACCCATAGTCGCCGAGGTGCATGCCAACTGCGGAGGGATGTTCATGTTGCTTGCTTGAGATGCCACATTGAATGTGTACGCATAAATCTTAAAGCATTATCGTATGACTCGTGAAATCGGGGCGTGAAACGGAGGGAGGGCACGTGATAAAGCGACGGGGGTGGTCGCGGGTGACAGCGGGTGGGAAGGCAGCCGCCAATCGGAAAGCGTGAGTCATAGGGAAGGAGGAGAATTAGTGGGCGGCAAGGGCCATAAAAGGCTCCAAATAACAGCATTTGACCAGCCCCCTCCCCCTCACCCAAGTTCGGCTGCTTTTCAACACTTCGGCTTACGGCAGACTAGGCGTGCCAGACAAAGAAAACGATACCAAAAACCGGACAACAACCGAGAAACCCCATATAATGGCGATTTAAGTTAAAAGATTGCGCATGAGATGAGAAAAGAAAAGCCATATGACTTGCAAGAGCGGAAGACTGAAGAAGCTGCGAAATGCAATCGATGGCTAGTGGGAGAGGAAAGAATGGCTCACCTTCTTCAGTTCCTCCAGGACGCCCTCATCAATGCCGCCTTCCTCGAAGTCGACACGCGAAGCCTCAATCACATCCTGAATGATCTGCTGATACACAGAACCGACATTCGCGTTGGACATGGTGATGTTTACTATGTCGCTTTCTTGGTGGTGAATCGCGCTGCTGGGGAAGCGGGCAGGTTTCGGCAAACCTCCTCTGCGTAGACTTGGTACGTATGTAATGGCAGTGAAGATACGTCCAGTTGAATTACGTTAAGCAGACGTTGGAGTCTGCTTATAATGGCGGAACGGACTGCCCACGGATGATTTACGGTAACGGTAACGTGCGATGGCCGAAGGTCGCGGAAACGAGAAGAATTCGTTCTTGTTCAGTGACAGGAATTGAGATGTGTGTCGCAGCGGTAGGAATCGGCGCATAAAGAATCGGCCAACCTCGCCCAGAATCCCCCACTTCGGCGCACTTGCCTCAAAATCCTCTTCTAATCGAATTGACGTCCTCAATCTATCAAGGTCTCCTCTCAAGCTGCAGTACTCTGGGGTGTCGGCGCGGTCGCTTTAGCTCGATATCCAATTATATTAATTGCGATGTTAAATCCTGCAAGTTTGGTAAATTGAGGTTGATGTTCATATGGGTTCTGAGCTCGGACCACATTTTGTGGCCCCCTTGGTTGATTGGCTGGCACACAATTGTTAGCACCACTAAGCAGGCAGTACTCAGTGCCGTTTTTTGGCAACCGGTCACAGCCACTGCCTTGGTTAATGAATCAATGACTGGCAACTCATATCAACCAATCAACGCAGCCATACGGTTCCTGACTTTCCTACGCTCTAACGTTACCTCCTACGCTAAGTGCATCATACTCTAATCGCAGTCAACCTCACCAGTTTAACATTGCTGAAGCTAGGTAACGCTAGTAGGGCCCACCAACATAGAGATGCACGTCCTTCTCATTAATCTTATATCGTCGGTTGGGGCAACGCCCTTATATCATGTCAGTGTGATTGTGGTCAGGACGTTATCTTTGGTGTCTTGAGCTCTAGAGACTCAACGCCGCTGCAAAAGAACCGTATGGGATACAATGTCAGAGCATATAAGTTACTCAGTAAGGGCTTTACTTGGCAAAAGGTAGTCGCATACTAGAGTCGCCTGTTAGGCCGGCTCACAGAAGGCTCAAGCTTACTATTTGGGACGGGCATCGCGTCCAACTCTCCTATACTGCTACTATATTCTGGGCCTGGTCCCTGGTTAACTGAGTTCCCATTATGAGCTGTATCCCTTCCCTTTAACGACGCAGGCAGGGAACCCAATTGCCATCCTGACTATCACTGCCCTACATATGCCTACAAACACAGCGGACTACTGCTGTCCACGTCCATAAATGAACCGCTTAAAAACTTCACAAGTTTAAGATGGCATGCAATCGCGAGGGTTGTTGAACCCCTAAACTGGCGACTTGACAGTAGTTTCGGGAGTTGTTAGAACTTTGCTGACTTGTCGCCATGTGGGCAGATGCCCAACGCAGCACTTTGGCAGGAGCATTGATGCGTCGAAACCATGTGGAAGCTACGAACTGGAACAGGGCGTCTTGGATGGGACACACTATTGGAAACTCTCCGAGGCGACGCCTTAGTCGCCCCGACCGATTTGAAAGACAGAGTTACGATTGCGTTGCGGAAACCGCCTAGTATATATTCTCCACTTCCTGCTGAATAGTTATGACGATGACGCGCCATATATTCTTCCTACGGCATTTGTGTTGTTGCTGGTAGCGAACCGTATCAGGTCTGAGCAGCTATGTTTCCCACACTCAAAAGATCGGACAGGTTATCTACTCATACTCTCGGCAAAACGTGAAGGGGTTATAGTGGCAAGACCCAAATCTCGACCCAGGCTACTGTTATGTTGAATAAAAGATGTGCAGCATATACATAGAAAGGGGGACGAATAGGTAGCCCCTTCTCTAAGAGGGCGTAGGGATGGGACGAAGCAAAGCGAACATGGATCACGGAAGGGGGTTGAGAGGTTGTGACTCCCTAATACGTGTGTTCTCAGGTCCGTATATTGCTTGCAAGCCGATGCATCACGTCATCGCCAATATCTACAAGGTTAGGCGATGGACCCCCTACTCTGAAGCATGAGACCCAGCCGCCTTCTCTCGGATGCTGGGCAGCTTGGGTCCTCGGGACAAGCTATAAGACCATAGGGATTCACGGAGGTGCTCGGTCCAATTCCGGGACTGGGCGTCCTTTTCTTTTCGTCTCTTCGGTACTTTTATGATGAAATGATAGATAATCCTTGACGCCTACTGAGTGAGCCCTACCTTGCAACCCTAGTAGCGTCCTCACGATATTGGGGTTCGCCGAGTGATTATGAGATGTCTTCCCCAGAGCGTGGCATAAGTGCCGGCACCCAAGGCGAACTTCCATGACCGGTGGTTCTCTCACTCGACTGCAACGGAACGAAGTGCCATCTCTAGCCCGCCTCCGCCCGTTCGGGGTCTCCTACCCCCCGAACCCCTGCGTCCATCCAGTGGTGTCCGGAAGTGCTAGCGTGCGGGCCTCGGGACGGGGCCGGGGCGAAGCTGTCTTGTTTCAAAGTTTCCCAAGTGCCTACCTAAGGTAGTCCGGGGCGCCGCCACCCTACCTATGGGGCTGAAACTCCGCCGAGGAAAGTGTTTCCACGACGGGATCCTAAGATAGGGGTCGCTCCTAAAGGAGTCGCAGGGCGTCTCGACGTTTTGCATACGCTCATGCAGAGTGGTGGAGGGGTCTCCAATGGGAGCCGGGACATCCTGTCTGATTTCGCTCGGTTCCGCCAGAGTTAAGGAGTATACTGACTAGCACCCGGGTATACCAAGCTTGCCTATACCTTAGGCTAGAGTGTCATCGGCATTCACTCTCCATGTAGTGTTCTGACATGGAGATGACCCCCGTGTCATCATGGGAAACTGCCGCGATCTTCACGTGGTAGTATATATCACGATTCCTAGGAACTTCAACTCTGAGCTGTGCCGAACGAGTTGTGTCTCAAGCAAATATCAATATAATCAATTGCCCCCTAGTATGAGTACAACCGCTATACCCAGTGAAAAACGCCTTGAAACGCCGAGCACCATGCTCCCTAAAGCCAACTCCGATGACCCCTAGTGAACGCAAAATTTCGCCATCCTATCTCGTGAAAATAAACATCCCCCATTCACCACACCTCCACCGGAATGAGAAGCACCATGATATAGCCGAGCGGAATCAAGTAAAACCAACTGAAATATAACATTGAACTGGCATCTCTGACGCCACGCCATGCTGACAAAGAACATATGAGGAAGTCGAGGTATCGAGAGGTTGGCTCAGTAGCAAGGCGTTCAAATATGTGTTGTAAACAAAATCCTAATTTGTGCATCCAGGCCCCTAAAGTGTTACACAACCACAGATGAGATTGTAACAAGTCGTTGGATCGTATAGAATTTGGTAATTGAGAGGGAATGCAAGAGAATTCCGGCAGCTCGTCAAATTTCTGAGGATCAGCCGTCGACTTTGATCCTCTTGGGCTCGAGGCCGGGCATCTCCGGCCCATCCGACGTCGGCCCGGAGGCACTAATCTCCGGGCTCTTCCGTTTGTTCGTGCCAGGGGGGTTATCATCCCTCAGAAACGAAGGCCCGGAGCCAACTACGGGAGTGGCAAAATTGAGCGGACTGGGGAGAGTATTGCTGTCACTCCCTCTGTAGCCCCACTCGGGGTAGAAACTACTAGGGCTGGGCAGAAACTCATTGTTGAGGAACCGTGACGGGAGGGCGGAAGCAGGGGTATCGATGTTCATGTCTCTGTTATTCTGTGAATGAGGCACGGGTCTCGCAAACGGGTTGGGCGGACCTGTAGCTCCGGCGGACAGGAGAGCTGAGGCGGACGGCGAAGGTGGTGGTAGGACTACCATGGAGCCTGGTACTTCCGTTCCGTTGCGCTGAGTTACATTGGTTGTGGTACGAGGGGAGTTCGTCGACTCAGCGGTGTTGCTGCCAGCGTCCGACTGCTCGTCGGGGATTTGCACCTTTAAGCGGGGCCTGGCACCGCCACCGGATTTCAGACTGTTGGAACGAGAAGGAGGGCTGAATGTCGTCTCAGGGATAGAAGCCATTGGAGCGTGAGGCTTTGTTAGACTCGAAGTATTGGCGCGCTGCGGAGCTGGTGGAGAAGACGCGCCGTTAGCCCGCGAGACCGCAGCGACGTCTACAGACTGAGATCGAGGACCCGCCTGGTCCTTCAAGCGGGACTGCTTATCAAAGGAAGCGAGATGTTCTCCTAAAATCGACCGGTTTTCATCGATGGGAGTGAATATACTGTGTTGCTTGCGCTGCGGCATCTTCTTGATAGCAGACGCTGTGTCTATGAGTGGCTGGACCTGTTTTTCTTCAGGTTGCTCCCGCTTCGGCTCCATCGGTGGCGGCGGCAGCGGCTGCTGCGGCTCTACCTGATGTTCAGGTTGCTGCTGCTGTTGTGGCTGCGGTGGTTCGAGGTGCTGATGCGGGGGTTGCGGAGGAGACATATGCGTATGTGC
Organism: Monosporascus sp. CRB-9-2; assembly: GCA_004155915.1. Taxonomy (NCBI): domain Eukaryota; kingdom Fungi; phylum Ascomycota; class Sordariomycetes; order Xylariales; genus Monosporascus; species Monosporascus sp. CRB-9-2. The sequence continues at coordinate 35,605 of QJOA01000407.1, forward strand.
CTGCGGAGGGAGCTGCTGGTGGTGGACTTGTGGCGGCGATGGCTGCGGACGTGCAGGTTGATTTTGAGGGGGGTAATTCGGAGGGACGGATGTCCGGCGCTGGTCATCTACGTACGAGTGCATCTGTGGGTGCGGCTGAGGTGCCGGATATGCATATTGATGAGGCGCATGAGGCGGCAGGGCGTGCGGCACGTTGGTCTGATTCTGAGGATTGTAGATAGCAGGTTGAGGCATGAAGGCATAGCCGTTCGCAACGGGAGGGGGAGGCGGCGGAGGTGCGACGCTGGATGCGCGACGGATATCATTTCTGGACGATGGCCTCGATCCCATCTGTGGTTGCGGGGTGTGGCCTCGCGGCACGTAAGCCATACCGTTGATAGGAGGCGAGGCTGAAGGAGTATGTCCGCGTAGGTGTGGGAATGGATGCTGCCCCGGGTATTGAGGAGCGGCATATGATGGCTCGACGGAGCCTTCAAGCCCACGCGGAGGAGTCCCATCGGCCTCATCGTCGTCATCGTCATCGGCACCGCCGTGGAAATCTCCCGGACCTTTGTGCTCATTTGGGCCGCCATGCTATAGGAGATCAGTCAACGTGCTCTCCCCTATACGTCTCGAAGATTGCGACCTACGTAGTGATATTTCGCCATCAGCTCGCGCATGTCACTCGAAGAATACTCGTATAACTTCTTGTTCTGGCCAAAGATGAAGACGGCTACATCGACGGAGCAGAGCACGGAAAGCTCGTGCGCCTTCTTGAAAAGGCCGCCCTTCCGCTTGAGAAATGTACTGTAGACATTCGCACACGCGTTAGTAGAGGATAGGTAAGACGACGAAAGGATTTCGCTGAATCCAAAAAGCCACCGAGGTATGTGTGGATCGGTGTCGGAGGAGGGTTGAGCTTACACAGAACGATTCCTGTCATCTTTGATAGCTTTGATCTCAATCTTTCTGCGCCCCATCTTGACGAAGCTGGACTGTCTGGATAGAGCCGATTGAAGAGGGAAGAAATGAATTTCCGCCCGATCGACCGCAAAGTATCAGGCGCGAAGACACCCGTACGGTTTCTCGCAAACCAACCCTGTAAAGTCGATTGTCCGTCTAACAGTACATGTATATAGATTATGCGTCGGTCGACGTGATTGCGAACTATATAACGATGGCGGCGGCGGCGACGAGGGATAATGCGACTTGCGAGGCGCGCCGTTTGGTTGTGGTGACGATGATGATAATGGAGATGTGGACGAAGGAGTAGGAAAGCAAGTCGAATAAAGCAGGAGACAGCCGGGTCAAAATATGAAACGACACAAGCTGTCTTTAAGGTGTACAAGTGATGATGGGGGGAGGGGTTTGTTCAAACCGAGAATCTCCCACAAAGCCTATAAAATGAGGTGTGGACGTGGATGGGACGGCTAGTTACTTAATAAGTTTGGTCGAAGGGTATATGCGACAGTTAGGTACAGGTAGCCTTCGTTTTGCTAGTGTGCAGTTGAGAAAAGGAGGTCTGTAGTTGATGGACTGACTCTTAACGATGTCAAATCTCCAAAACGTATACTGGAGATTTGTCGTCTTAATAGCAAAAGGGAAGTATAGCTATTGTATGGAATCTGAAGCTTGTACCGATGATATAATCAATTGTCGGTCGGTGCTTCTTGCATGTCGATGGGGCTGAACCATGTGCAGTTGATTTCTAATAATAGACAAAAGTATCGTGGACTGTGTGTGTGTGAGAGAGAGAGAGAAGAGGATGTGGGTGTGTGTGTGTCTGGCCGTTTTGGTGCGGAAAGCAAAAAGAGGGACGGGGAGGGGGGGAGCAGGGAAAGGGGATTTTTGGGGAAGGGGAGCATCGAGCCGACAGAACTTGACCGGATGAAATTTGGTGACTCGAGTCCTATCTTACAGCGCAGTCAGGTACGCCTTGTACCAAGGTACCTACGCTTCAAGTTGTTACGTTACGAGAACCATAGTACATGCATGTGTATTCTAGCTAAAGCGCCTTAGCCTGAATATCTAAGCCAGGTACCATGGTACTTGGTCGCTGGGGTGAAAGTCAATTGTTTTGGCTGCATGGCCATTTTGCATGCTTCGGGGTACATAGGACGTCCTTAAGTGGCCATTTTCCCGTGTTCGGATCCACATGTCCATAGCCTTATCGGCTCATAACTAAACGTGAAGGTAACTGTGCCTCCACGCCAAGCTGGGAATACATACTAGTCTACGACCTACAGCAAGCCTACTTGACGGGCCTGCAACGCTGCCAGCCTTATCCAGGAGACAAAGTTTGGTTACACGTAACTAAAAGAAGACTGGAATGGACATGATGACGTGAAGCGAATGGTGCAGATTCGCACGTAGTGAGAAGACTCTCGATCGTGAAAATCGGCTTCGCAATTTGATATTCATGCTATCCCCTTGATGTTCTTGATCGTAAGCATCGGGCCTCGCCATGGAAAGAATACTGGGCTGAGGAGGTTGATATCGCCTATCCGCGAACGGGCTTGTTGATGATGTTATAAACCCCTCCATAATACGGGGTAGACAGCAGTTTGCTTTATCATGAACGGTTGTCTTCGAAAATTGTTATAGTTCATATACATATAACATAACATACAGTTCTACCCGAACACATGGCCGCACGCATGCAAGTACTAGAGATCCAGTTTCACGGATCCGAGCTCACGGACCCGAACTCGCGGCCTACCTGCACGAAACAAGCCGCTCAGAAACACCCCCTCCGCCATGGTCTTGGCCTTATTCTGTCTGCCCTTTTTGAGGCTTGAAAATGCTCATTCGGTCATGGCCGAGCTTCTCGAAGGGTTCTTTGGGTTTTGTCATATATTGCGAATCGCCCTATATGCTACGCATAAGAATCCCGTTGGCATGGCAGATCTAGGTGGCCTAGAGATTTCCAAGAGCAGCGATCGCCATGTATCCATCCTACCCCTTGCAGATGTGGCTTATCAGGGGAATATAAGGGATGGGCTAACCTGTACGACGGAAATCCCGGAACCGAGAAGAGTTGAAAGTCTTTCGAATGTTGACACCGTTTCTGTTCTTCTCTTACTCTCGATCCAAGTTTAGACTCGTTTGCGACGTCAGCTCTTCATCTTCTCGACACCATGTCCTTGTCCAGAGTAGCTCGACATCGACGAGCTGTATGATATGCGCCGGCCGCCTACCGTCTAGGTACGAAGCAAAGTTCACCGGATTATTCCAAAGACGTCGACCGCATCATCCTGCATTGCAGGTCGGCGCAGGCTATCGTCATCACTTATCACCCAAGCCTTTCTTTTCCCCCACACAAGCTAAATGGGCAAAATGTGGATTTGCATATCTGGCATATCGTGATTACTGGCTCATTAAGCGCCGAATGGGTAAAAGTACAAGCCAACACCACGTGCGCACAGCCAGCCTACGTTTTCCTCATTGGCCTGTTATTATTTCCATGCGAGAAATACGCAATGGCTGGGGGCCAAGTAACCTGCATTGCAGGGCTTGGCTCAGTTGTTACTGTCGTGGAAGGGTTCCTGGTGCACGGTGCGTGAGAAAGATGAGAGCACGCTGAGCCCAACTTGGTCGTTAGCTGTGGGTCAGTCCTACAGTAGTGAGGATGCTAAAAATAGCTAAAAATAGCAGCTCACGCTAACGCTAGTCATCGAACCCCCTGCTCCGATATGCAGGCCCATTACACGAGACCCCGCTTCACAACGAGTCCGTCTTCCCATCACATCGCGTCGCTGACGGATCTGGCAAATAGTTGCCTCGATCCGGTCGATCTGGGAGAAGAAAAGAGGGGCAGCGACGAACCGTACCTACTTCCAGAGTAATCGGTGGAAGATGCCGTCACGAATCATATCCCTCCGTCCTGGAAGTGAGCACTCCTCAGTCCCATTCCAAAGCCATTTGCATTCCGCAAGCAGCTCAAACTCCGGAAGACAACACTTTTGGATTACCTTGGTTTAGGGTTGAACAAGCTGTTTAGCCTACCAGGATTAGCTAAGCTTGCACGTTGCGGTATGATGTGATGCTACGGCTGCTTCTCTTGTCTATCCCGAGAACTGCCTCACTCGTTTTGACTCTTGGATCGGGGCTGCGAATCCGATCCGGGTAGATTCTATGCCAATTGGGGATTTTAGAAACTCCCTGTGCCGCTGCGGGCTGCTGCAGATAGATCTTTGTTGATCTCGAGCATGGAATACACGGCGCGCGATCCATGTACTGCACGGAAACAACGTGGGTCATCACTCTTGCCGTGGCGCAGTCCCGTTTCATCGAGGAGCGGGACATGTACGTACCTATGGATGCGGGGGACTTCGCTGTTCTTAGGTGTTTCCCGGCAGGCTAACTTGCCCGCCACGATTGAAACATTCTTTAGTATGTAAAACGGCGAGGCAAAGCTCTAGTATAACCCGCTCCCAACCCCATACATCATGCAAGGGCCCCAACGCGACGGCAACGGGGCGGAATGGCTCGAGCCCGATGCAGGTCAGAGCACACGACAGCAAGTAAGCAGCCCATCATCCCGTGTAAGTTACCTAGCACAAGCGCGCTTAAGTACGCTACGGGGAGACGTAGCCCGGCGCCGTGGACAGAGAAAGACAAGATGAAAAGCCACGTCCGCTCCACCTAAGTTGCGCCATCGGTGCCGAAACAACTCCACCCAAGATTACGGCTTCTGGCGGCACATTTGTTAGGAGTGAAAGAAAGGAGGAGACGCTTCCGCCACGAAACTTTTGGCGTGCAGAGCTGATACCAAGTATGGTAGCTACCCGTCGGCTCCGAAGCACGGGCACGGACGATTTAGTTGAGCCAAATAGCGAAAATCATCAGCGTCCATCCCGCTCGGGAGCGAGCCGCAGTTAGTCTCCGTCAAACCTCCCTCTCTGCCTCTCCCAATCGGAATCAAAAGTACATGTACGTATATATAGCCTTGGACGGAAAAGGACATCGAAGATATCGAAGACATCGCAGGGTTCCATGGCTCTGGAATGGTGCCCATTGGTCCTCCCCTTCCCCCCCCAATGCGAACATGGTAATGCAGAGCAGACAGCTCGATGTGTTACTCGACTATATGGAATTAACCTACCTGTATGCACCCCTTCCCTACTTAGCTACTTAGATGCTACCCACCTTTCGGCCCGATCCACGCGCGCGAGGTTACGTTTGGTACATCCGCATTTAGACAAAAGACAACCTTGCACGTATCTGCGCTAAGCGCAAGCGCGCATGCAACGCCTTCGTTTACCAGCCCGCTAGCACCTACAGAAGCCCTAAGTATAGCGTGCCAGAAGAGCGTCTCTAATGCGGGCTGCGAAGTGTTCTGAATATTTCACGGCTTCCAATTGGGGACTCGGAATTTCTCTGCTGCATCTTGCAGCCACTAAATTTGTCTCTGATCGTATTGGATCACTATCAGTCTGTCTGCTTCAGCACTGGGGAGAGGTACCCGACAGCCTGGAGGCGAGCTAAGCGCTACGGCAACACCCATCCATCTTCCCAACTGGGTAACACCAGAGAATTGTCTTGTCTACCCAGCAAGTCAGGCCGCGCCAATTCTCCTCCATTCCTATTCCTACATAGCGCTGGTTACCGAGCCTTCCAGAAGGTGCCACGGACGATGTTATTTCCATTTGCGGGCGCTTCTAGGGTCCTTGGCAGATGCGAACCTACCCATACCTGTTGTCGGCTCTCTAGAAGATTTCCCAAGAAAGTAAGAGAAGGGGCCTTCATGGACAGGCTTCGGAGCTGCGTGAATCGAAGCAGCAAAACGGGTCTACCCTCCTTCTTTGATTGACCGGAGATCTGGTTCCAAGCCTTGATGAGGTCTCTATGGCTTGATGGTAAGGTGCGCACAAGCCAGTAATGCCTCAAGGCTCGTCACATGAAAGTTCGGATGGGTAGAGGGTGTGGATAGTAGGGAATGCCCAAAAGAGACCATCTCAGTTCTGGTACCTCAATGGAGTCTCCGCCAAACAAAGATCCTCGTCCGCAGATAGAAGGGGCAAATCATGGTTACAGCGTTCCTCATTCGCCAGCCGGGGCGGCGACCGAAGGTGTGCTGAAAGACCCAAAACCTCCATGATCAGCGGCGTTATTGTTCGCTGTTATCGTGCCGTTGAGGAGAGGGCATTTGCTAGGGTTGCAAAGTTAGCATGCTACACTTCTCACTAGGATGCATAATAGATGGATGAGAGTAAAATATAAGAGAGTAAGGCCTGAAGCCTAATGCACCGAAGTGCCATGGATATCGAGCGCCTCGAGTAAACAATGAAAATGCAGATCGGAAGCGGCTCGGCCCATGATGTCCATTTTACAGGACGAACCGGACTCTAGACACGGGAGGAGGACATGTAGGGGGAACAAGGACTTTTAAGAGAAAGCAGCGGTGCCAGTACCTCTTGTTCGTCTTGATGTGTCCCACTTGCCCACAGTTGGCGCATTTCCGGGTCGTGCCTGCTGACGCCTTATCGGCAGAAGACGGATCCGGTGATGCGTCGGGATTGGCGTTGGCGTTCTTCTTCTTGCCCTTGCCTTGCTTCTCGCGGATCTGGCGGCGATCTTGGTTCTTGAGCAGACGCGAGAGCTCCCTCTCAACACTTGTGATTACGACGTTAGCAACCGATGCTACTTGAAATTGCCCTGCTGCGGGTATACTTACAGCTTTTGCTTTTCCCGGTTGTCGTCTGCGTCGGTTGACGGCTGCAAGCTATAGACACTAAAAGAACTGTTGGTTAGCACAGGATCGTCACATAGCCTTAGGTAGACATACTCTCTGCTCTTCTCTTCGAGCTCTTTCCTCTGTCGCATGTAGCTCCTGATGACAACCATGTCTTCTAGAACGACAGACTCCGTGACGACCTCGCCGGCTGAGTTCCTCTTCTTACGAGTGATCCTCAACTTCTTCCTGCCGGCCCTGCTAGTGCCGCTCAGGCGGCTCAGCTGACTGCGGCCATCATCGAGATGGGCAGCCGGCGTCGCGGTAGATTGCCTAGGATTGAAGCGGTCGTCCTCGTTGGCCGTATCTAGGACGTCCGCATCATCGTGAGTAGTATCGTCGCTCAGCGAAGCCTTCTGCCGCTCCCAGATCTGTCGGATGGCCGCGTTGTACATGTCTTGTTGCTTCTTGACATTATACGAGTGGCCGCCGTTCGCCTTACGCTCGCGCTCAATCGCGTCCGCCGACGTAGCAAGCGGCCCCTGGACGGCGTTGATGTAACCTCCCTTCATTGAGGTCTTGATGAAGCTGAAACCAAGACCATGGCCCGTTGGGTCGCCCTCGCCGTGCAGCGCGACCATCGCCTTGCCGGCGCTGGCGTCGATGAAGTTCTTGGTAATTTCCCACGGGGCCATTCTAGCGATCAATGGTTCCTCACCAACGTCGTCTTCCTCGTCATTAGTGGTGTCTTTGGCGTTCTTCGGCTTCGGGTCGTAACCAGCGTGATTCAAAAGCTCTTGCCCGACCTGCATAGCCTCAATTAAGCAGACATCTTCGGGCTTGATCATGGATCGTATGGCGTTTTCGTCCATCAAGGTCTGGCCTTCCGGTAACACCCAGGTCTTCCTTTCCCGGTCGTAGTGTAGGAATTCCTTCATCTTCTGCCGATTCTGAGGATCATGTTGGCCGAACACATGAGGCGTTATCTCAGCGAGGCTCACATCCTGCGTTGGTTTCTTCCTCATCATCCTGTAGGATATCATCTTTAGTCGATTTTTGGCCGTGTTTGTGACTTTCCTAGCATGTGGGCCAGGAACCTCCATCGAGGGGAAGGTCTGTCCTACGGTGTAGACGTGGTCGATGTTCCGAAGATAGAACTTCGGACCCTCGGTCACGTTCGTGGTGTAACCGAGAAGGAAGTCGGTAGACCGAGGAGAGTGCTTGAAGATAGGGGCGCGATACATCTCGTTGTGAAGGGTGGGGACGGTCTCGCCCGGGTCCACGGTACCAAAGATAGAGAAGGGAGATCTGTCTTCAGGTAGCAGTACGTGGCTCTCGCCAATCTCGGCTTTCGAGGGCTTCTCCTCTTCGTAGTGATCCTTGCGTCGGTAATAGTTGATGACGCGGCTACCCATGCCGAAGTTCGACATCATGATAGGGTACTGCTCACAGTATTCGAAGAGCACCACAGTCGAGTTATCGTTAAGAGTGAGGTCCTTGGACGTCTTGAACACTTCGGTGACGCTTTTCCCTTTCCAGTCCTTCTTCTTGACCTTGGAAGGCTTCCGAACGCCGATCGCGTGTCTGACAAGTTTGTCGATGTCAAACCTTCTGCGATGGTGTTCCCAGAACTGCGTGGAAAGTTTCGTACGATAGAAGGGAAAGGTAAGTTTGAGAGCGGGCATGCTGTGCTCCACCGCGCGGTTGGAGAGCACAGCCCGAACTTTATTCTTGTGGTTGGTCTTGAGTTGGTCATAGGCCTCGTCATTAGATATGTTAAAGTGGTGCCTGATGTCTCTTCCCAGCTGGCCGTTGGCCATACGCTTTGTTTTCTCTTCCAACTTAGGGCGTTTCGCAGGTCGTTCAGACTGTGTGTCGTCAATCAACAGGTAAGGGTCGTTGAGGTCGAGTCTGACGCGTTTGCCAAACCGTTGCGTCGAAGCAACAAAGTCGCCGAACCCTCTCGCGTTGTATGAAGAAATATCGGGCAGACCGGGCTTGTACTTAGGGGTCTTCTTTTGCGGTTGCGATTGCAAGAACTCCCTGTCCCAATCATCCATTTCCTCGTCATCAGCGATAGCAACAGATGCGGGCTGCGCGGATGTCTCCGGGGCTTTCAAGAGGGAGTCCCAGTCGTCGCAGACGGTCGCGATCTCGTCCAAAGTGAAGCCCCCAACAAGCTCGTTATCCGTATCGGAATCGTCCGAGAGGCCATCATCGATCTCTACAGCCAAGGCGCCAATGGTCCTACCCCAGTCGTCTCCCTGCTGTTGTGATCTCTGCTGTGTGGCTGTAAGGGCGCTATCGGGAATCCTGAAGAGTTTAGAGGTGTCCGCATCGAGTTCTAGTTCCAGCTTCGTCGGTACGAACTCGGGGGGGTCTCGGTCTTTGGTGGGAGGCTCCTTGTACATGTACTCGGCAGGCCACTGGGGGAAGAGTTGGTTGTGGAAGAGAGTCTTGTGCTTCTCGAAAGTCGGGAATTTATGAGAGAGAAGCTCCGCCTCGGTCTGAGGAGGGGGGAGACCCGAAGGGTCCTCGGTATTGGTCTGCATCACCCAGTCGCCTATCGTGTTATCTGCTGTCTCGGTCTGTGGAAAGTTTAACCTCATCCTCTCCGAGAAGCTCATCTTATTCCACTCCTCATCCGTGATGTTCCGCTCGTCAAGACGCTCATCGAGGGGTTTCTCAGCTTCGGCGGCGACGGAGAGCTCTTGGGGTTTAACTGGATCGACATGGGCCACAGGGGAAGAGGGCAGACGGCTGCCATCATCGAGATCATCTTCACCAAATAGGGCGTTGATGTCATCGTTATCGTGACTGGTTCCTTCATCTTCCGTGAGGCCCGGGACTTGAGAAATTCCAGGGGCGGCGACATTACTAGAGCCGTCATCGGAAGCGAGGTCGCCGTCGCTGATATCCTCGAAGTCGATGGCGTCCACATCTTTACCTGCTTGATCGATTTCCTTATCTCCAAAGCCATCAAGATCAGGACCCTCATGTTTAGTCGTCCTGTCGCCAGCAAACATCAGCATCTGCTTGATATCCTCGTCGTCCTGCTCGGCCTGGGCATCCCAATCGATCTTCTTGAAGTCCGCGTCCTCTTTCCGTTTTTTGCCAGACGGATCGCCGTCGGTCTCCTGCGTCGGGCCATTTGTATCATTTATTCCGTTATCGACGGGGCCATTTAGACCATTTACATGCGACTCTTCGGCGAAGTCAAAATCCTCCATCTTGAACGTGGCGGGCGCCTCTTGTGTTTCCTAGCTCCTACCGTGTCCCCTCAGGCGTCACGTCACGGGTCGTAAGAATGCTGGTAAGGTGTATCTCATCGCAGTCTAGAGCGTACCAGGTCGAACATCGAGCTTTTGTATCGGGACTCGGTACGGGGCGCCGCGTATTGTCGTCGTGATGTCTGAGTAATTCCCAAACCGATGGTTGTGGCGGTGGAATGTGCAGAGACATGCAGGTAGGTAAAGTATGTAAAGTCTGAAGTGTCTCCGTTGCGATTAGACAAATGCCAAGAGTGGAGTAGGTAGCGCTTTGGGAAGTTTGGGTCGGTGGGCCTTGGATCTTTAGCCGCGCCTAGGCTTTGCTCCATGTGTGGCGTCCAGGTCGTCCTGAAGTCGCTAAGGGGTACATGCCTGCTTAAGTACATAGGGAGATACAAACAAGAAGAATCAAGGTAGGTGATGGATAGTGAAAATTATAACGCGACATGTTATTACAGCCTGTTCGGTGACGCGTATCCTTCCGGGATTAAGAATAAAGTAATACATATTCAGCGAGTTTACGGCGAATCAAAAGTTGAAGAATGGTGAATGGAAGTCAGCCATGGAAGGTACATATTGTTATTATGCTAGTACCTAAAGACGTCCGGGGAAACTGTGGCTGGTAAAAGAAGGTGGCATATGTGGCTGGTACACGTGGGGCAAGGTTGCAATGTACATACAGTGCAGTGTATGCCCAGCCTACAGCGCGGCTTTACACCTCCTCACCTCTTGCCTTGTACCTATGTAAGCAAGCTTCAACTTGGAACTATAACGCTCACTCGTGCCTCATAAGATAACCTAATCTCAAGAGTAGATCACCTATATGTTCCCATTCTGCTTTCCAAGCCGCCGACAAAGAAAGGTTGATGTCCATATGCACGATTGTTCCGTATCCCGAGACGCAACCTATGACTTCATACCCACTTAGCCGCAGAGGGGATGCTACCGTTTGGCCCTATAATACTGACAGCGGCATCAACCTTGCGTCAATAAGGACTATTAAAAGTATAGTCCGACAAGGAAAGTCCTCAGAACTTAGGATAATAGAATTACCGACAATATATCCACTTGATAATACCTACCGCAACTTGCTCCGGTTGGTATCGGACTGACTTATAGCCGAGCTGCCTCCATCTTCCACCTACAGACACTTGGTCTAAAGGCATTGCGGTTAAGATTTTTTCAAATCGCTTACTTACGGTTTTTAGCTAGGCAGACCCGTTGTTATACGTCCAAGAACTTATAGCCGATATTCAGCGCGGGGGGGCAGGGCAGCCAATTACGCAACACCGTAACACCAAATATATGCCGACTACGGCCTCGCTCCAAGGGAGTCAGGGAGTCGAATGGGACGTATATATATAGTTCAGTCAATAGTGTAAAAGCAAGAGGTTACACCAAAGTACTCCTGCAGCTAACATCGACATGGCGGGTTCGCAAGCATCAAAGAAGGCGCTGCAAGCGCGATTTGTGGGCAAGAGCCTTCATGAAGTCGGCACGCCGGCGGTGGTCCTAGACCTGGCCAAGCTGGAAGCGAACTGCAATCTCATGCTCGAAGCGGTCCAGAGGCTAGGCCTCGGCTGGCGATGCCACATCAAAACCCACAAGGTAAGAAGCAAGCGGCCACTTCGGACGACTTTCGAGCCGGACGTGCGGCTAACGCGCGACCCAGACGATCGAGCTCACGAGGCTGCAAGTGGGAGACAAGAGCACGACGCCGGTGAACGTGATGGTTTCCACGGTCCTGGAGGCCGAGAACATCGTGCCGCTGTTGAAAGAGTACCGGGAGGCCGGTCGGAAGGTCAACGTGGGTGTTCCGGATCGCTGCCCCACCTCCTCCTCCTCCTCCTCCTCCTCCTCGTCGACCCTCTGCTGAAGTACGGAAAATAACGCAGGTCTTATACGCGTTCCCCCTCCTCGGATCCTACGTGGACAGGCTGGCGCGGGTCTCGGCGCAGCTCGGCGCGGACGGCCTCTCCGTCCTCGTGGACCACACGGACCAGCTGCCGCACCTCGCGGCGCTGGCCGAGAAGTCCGGCGGCGGCAACAGGCCGGCCGTGTTCCTGAAGATCGACATGGGCTACGGCCGGGCGGGCGTGGTTCCCGGGTCGCCCGAGTGCGGGCGCCTCGCCGACGAGCTCCTGCGCGCCGAGTCCGCCGGCGCTTGCGCTTTCCTGGGCCTGTATTGCCACGCGGGGCACTCGTACGCGACGCGCAAGGACTGGGAGGCCATGGGCCTGCTCGGCGAGGAGTTCGGCGCCCTGCAGCGCGTGGCCAAGGGTCTGCGGCGCCCGGCGGGTTCGCGCCCGCTCGTGCTGTCCGTGGGCGCGACGCCGACCGCGACGGCGATCCAGCACCCGGACCTAGACCCCGCCTCCGCCTCCGCCTCCGCCTCCTCCGGTTCGTCCGACGCCGCGACGCCGGCGGCGCGCGTCAAGTCCCTGATCGCGGACCTCAAGGCGGACGGGTTCCTCGTCGAGGTGCACGCGGGCGTTTACCCGACGCTGGACCTGCAGCAGCTGGCGACGCACTCGCGGGACGCGGCGCGCCACCTGACGGCGTCGGCGATCGGGATCAGCCTGCTGGCGGAGGTGGCCTCGGTGTACCCCGGGCGCGGGCCCGGCGGCTCGACGCAGGCGCTCGTCAACGCGGGCACGCTGGCGCTGGGCCGCGAGCCGTGCCAGGACCTGGGCGAGGTGCCCGGGCGGCACTACGCGGGCTGGGGCGTCGTCGCGCCCTGGAACACGGGCAACCCGGCACCTGGCCCCGGGTTCCCTGCCGAGCACGGCGGCTGGCAGGTCACCAAGATTAGCCAGGAGCACGGCATCCTGGGGTGGGTCGGAGGGGAGAAAGAGATCCCGTTACATGTAGGGCAGCGGGTGCGCATATGGCCGAACCATGCGTGTGTCACTGGCGCGGGCCATGGCTGGTATATTGTGGTGGACAGTAGAAATGAAGGGCGAGAGGACGAGATCGTCGATGTATGGCCGAGGTGGAACGGGTGGTAGGAGACGAAACAGTGGTGAAAGAATGGCGCTGCATAGAGTACTTACAGAGAGTATTTATGGGATGATAGAGATAAGTTTACCGGGTTACTGGAGATGATTGGGGAATAGATGGCGGCCACAGCAGAACTAGCTACGAAACATAGAAGCATACTACTCGGGATTTTGATGAAGTTCAACTGCTCAGCCAAAGTTCGCGCTGGCTGAAAATCGAGCATTAAAACTTCTCGCTACCTTAGTTTGAGGCCCCTTTTAGCTCGAGGTCACATGTCGCCTGCCATCTAACCTTATAGATAAGACGCCAAACGCCCATTAGCCACCAACATATGCCGTAACTCGCATCAGAATCCACCAACCCAGGGACAGCCGCTGATGGAGTACCATGTGCGCCATAGAACGGACCAAGTCATCAGCAACACCATGCAACTACTTGCAGCGCTTCTCGACAATGCCCACGCCGTTCTCCTCGTACTCCTGTTTGGATATCCACATCTGGTGGAAAGTGCCGAGGCTGGCCAGGATGCTGCCGCCGATCCAGGCGCCGAAGCGACGCTCGGTCGTCAGGCCGGCCGCGTGCAGCTTGATCTTCATGCCCGGGTACATATTCATGAGCTCGTTGTTCAGACGGTCATTGAAACCGTTGAGTAGACTGCTACCCCCCGTCACCACGATGTTGCCTAACAGGTTAGGTCGAAGGTCAGCGTCGACGGCGTTCAGGGCCGCGCGGATCAATTCCGGGATCGTCTGTGCCTTCTCGCCGTTGCCGTTCCCGTTGCCGTCCGCTGCCGGTGCGGGTGCCGATGTGGGTGCCGATGTGGGTGCCGATGTGGGTGCCGTGGCAGCACCAGAGAGTGCCGCGTTCTCGTCCCACATGCCCTCCGATACGCGGAACCGCTCCTCCCGCCACATCCGGTTGGAGCCGTCAGGCATCTCGAAGACGCGTCCAGGCTGTGACTTGACAAGATCCTCATTTCCGGGGTTCAAGAACCTGCCTGGGCCGCGCCATACCTCAACGACGGATTCCTTGAACTCCGTCAAGAGGCGCTCCTCCTCGTAACTACGGAATGAAGGGCTGATCTCGAAAGGAAACTTCCGCAGTCTGGCCTGGGGCGGCGCACCGGCGTCCACGGCGTTCTTATTCTCAACCATAAACGTAGGCACGACGTCAACCTTAGGGTCGGCGCTCTCCCACATACTGCGGATCTGCGAAGATAACCAGAGGCCACCGACCGGTGAACGCTGCACAGACCTCTTAAGGATCATGCCATCGTGGACGGCCGTGACACTGGTGCCGGCGCCGCCAACATCGACAACCAGCGCCGACGCCTTACCAGCGGCGAAAGCGGCGCACACGGGCGTCCGCGACAGCCAGAAGGCGGGACAGCCCCAGTTCTCCATAACGATCTCGATGGCCTTCTCCCGCGCCTTAGCAGGATTCCACGGCGGCTCGGTCATAAGGAGGGGGTTCTCAGCAAGAGGCTTCTCGGCGCCCTCGATGGTGGCAGCGGCATCCTCCATGGCGACATCACCCTCGACGTCTGCTGCCGGGTCGTTTAGGCCGTTCTTGTGGGGCGGGGTCTGTCTCTCGGGCTGGAGGCGCTTGATCAGCATGTGCTCCCACATCTCGGTAGCGGCATCCCAGTCCTCGACGACGCTGTCGCTACGGGACATGTAATTCTTGATCTCAAAGTCGGCGCGGGGGATTATGCACTCGTCGCCGAAGACATGGCGGTATGTGGTCGTGCTGGGATCGGTGTTGCTGGATTTTATACTTCCATAGAATGACGGCAGAATGGATTTCGGAACATCTTCGCCAGCGAAGCCTGCGCGCGTGTGGCAGTAACCGGCATCGAGAACGAGTGCTGATACCTCATCTGGGCGGAGCAGGTTAGTCAGTTCTACGTACATAATATTTAAGCATATATGGTGGTATGAATTGCTAAGACTGACCTCCGCCATAGACGTCCATGGGCGCCTGATTGTTTGAGAGAGGCTGAGAAGCCATATTGTAGGTATGTATGGCCGATTGGGAGGACGGGCTGTATGGCGGTGATGTTTGAGGCGAGTTGGTTGGCGCAGAAGCTCAGAAGCTCAATCAAGATACCCCATTGAATTTTTTAGTAGGTACTGTAACTCCCGTAGATCGCGTTGGAAATTGAAGCTACCACCCACGTCGCATGTGGCTGGGGGGAACTCGACTGGAAGGAAATCGAGTGTAAGTTGGCCCATGCTCTAGTAACTTTAGAGAGTATGTATGTACCTAGGTACTTAGTAGCTCTACCTAATAGCTTCAAGGTCCCCCATTCCACACCCGATCCTTGTCAAAATCTCAGGGGCGAGGTCAACATTGAGAGAATCGTCACGTTCACAGATGGCACCTGCAGAATGAGGAGTATGGTTTGAGGCGGAATACAATAACCATTAAGCTGTTACTCGCCAGGACAATTGGGGGCTAGTTTTAATTCCGTCAATATGTCATTAATATCGGATGACGATGAGGACTTCCTCTCAGATAACCAATCCAATGCATCATCCTCAAGCGAGGACGACGCTCAACCACTACCTCCACCACATCAGAACTATTTCGCCCCTCCGTTCTATGGTCGTCCGCCAACCCCGCTGCCACCATCTCCGTCTTTGACTTCGTTGTTCCGGCCCTCGCGACCTACCACACCCGAGGTGTCGGATGACGAGCTGGGACCGGTTCCGCGCGCATCCCCCAAGGTGCCCACCTATGAGTACTATGGCTTCGTTTTATACCTCTTTTCATCCCTAGCCTTCCTCATCTACCTCTTGTGGTCATACCTGCCGTCTCCGTTTCTGCATGCCCTGGGCATCTACTATTATCCGAACCGCTGGTGGTCGTTGGCCATTCCCTCATTCCTGGTCATGCTCATTGTTTACATCTACATCGCCTTGGCCGCATACAACACCGAGATCCTAACCCTACCCATGTCGTCAATAGAGACTATTGTCGATGAGGCTGCTAAGGTCGCCGCCATCGACAGCAAGGGCAGGATCCGACTCGACGATGGAAAGGCCCTCGCGGAAGAAACAGCGAAGCGACTCGACTGGAAGAATATATGGAACAAGGGCACCGATGCCGTCATGGATGTTCCCCTCGCTGGCGTCTGCGAGGTGCTTTATGGCGACCTGGTCGATTCCGAAGATGAGGATGGATTCGATACGCATTGATTCTCATCATACCCCCACTAAAAGAAAACACGGCCAGGGGTGAGCTTACAAAATAAAGTTTCTTCTGAGACCCCCCTTTCGGCGTCAAACAGCGTGGGAAGGATCGAAGCCAGAGCGGCGTAAAGCCGCCGAAGCCCGAACACGATTTGTCGACAGAAGCCCAAAGGGCAGGATACGTTGCCCGAGCTTAGCAAGGCGCATGGGATCCTCACGCTCGGGCTTCCGGCATCATCGGACTGGCCGCAGCAGGGAGTTGGTAAAAGGCTTCAACTAAGCGAGCGCATCTGTCCGCAGAAAGCAAGCGGGATCCAGTGTATGCTTTCGGTTTTCCAAAGATGCGGGCTGAAGTTGATGGAAGCTTCGGGTAGATTTCTGAGTCATGCAACGCTGCTGGATAGAGCAAACGGCAAAGTGGACGAACTCGACCGATCCTGCAGATCGATGTATGGTCTCAGACTCTGTAATAACGGGCAAGGTAATTGTTGTCTGTCGATGTTCTGCAGTGAAAGAAGAATGCGACTCCTAATACAACAGTTTGTGGGTTATGCACCCCCATTCAGCCCCTCTGGCTGCTTCTTCAAGTGTCGCCTATCCTCACCACTGCGGAAGATACGCGCTTCGCGGAGAGGTGTGAACGTATATACGCACGGGCTGAGTATTCACTTTGAGCGCTTAAAGAAGGGGTGGGCATTAAAGGGACAATGAGCTGAAGATGAGGACCCGCGGTTTGGAACTGCATCAGGGTGAGGTGGAAATTCGTCACAAGAGAGGGTCAATTCCGCTGTCTGTTTCATGTAACTCCGTGTCAAAAACAAAGTCAGCTCGTGTTTCCAAACCTAAAAGACTTTAATACGCCAAGCAGGGAATTTTATCTCCTAACACAACACAAACATGGATAATCCGACAATCGACCCCTTTTGCCCCCATAAATCAACCATGCAGCCTCAAGCGCCCGGGCTCACTAGCCGCTCAGTTCGCAAGCGCCCGTAAGGCGCGGAGGAGGCTCCTCGAACTTCGTTTTGCGCGGCGCGCTGCGTTCGGCACAACCGCTGCTGCCTATGAGCATCGCCGGGAAATCAGATGACCGGTCCGACAGCTCGGAGGAAGTAGAGTACTCCGACCCCGTCGGCTCCTCCGGGTGCGTCTCCGCCCCCTCGGGGATCGGCACCATGGCCGACCTCGTCCATATGTGCACGGCCTTCCCCCAGTCCAGCCCCTCGAGACAGCCGCCCTTCACCGAGACGACATTCTTGCTCTGGTCCCTGCCCCGTCAGCTCGGCTCGCTGCTAGGCCTCCCCTTTACGGCGAAGCATCGGTTTGCGAGGTAGCGTCTGCCAGTTGCGATCGAGTGTTTGCTTACCGGAGTCATGTGTAAGAGCCTCGTGCCGCATTGGCGACAGAAATAGCTCGACGAATGTCAGCTGACCCGAGCGCGTCCGCGCATTCTGGGCCCCGTACTCACCATTGAAGTGTGTGACCCGAGGAGGTCGGTCGGCTGTCTCGCGGTTCGTCGTTAGTTAGTTAGCAAGCGCAGGTCAGACATGACCGGTTCGCCGTGTTTTGTTGGTGCGACGACTCACGTGTAGCACGACAGCAACTCGGCACTCGGGAGTGGAAACCGGGGAAATATAGCGGAGGTCCCAAATGCGGAGCTCGTCTGTCTGCGACAGTCCGAACAATGGCAGATGTAGAGGGCGAGCGGCTGCGCGATGGGCGTCCTGAACTGGACAGCCCCGCATTGGCACCGAGCTTCCATGGTTGACGAGTCTCGACTTGCCCCTCGGTGTATAACTAACTGAATCAATAGAGAGGCAATTGGTTCTCGGACGTACTTATGTATATGTATATATATCTTCAAGCATCCGTGACACGTGCCTAGTTAGGCGATAGATCTGGGGCCATGTAGAGTCACACTTCACTGTATGATAAGGATCCTTGAAGCGGTTGGGGGCGTCCTACTAAACCGCGCGCTACTCCGGCCCATCCACGCGCGTTGGTAGATCATCCAGCATTCTCCGCTTACCCTTTCCAGCGCGGTGATACCGTAAATTCTTATATCACGCTGCGACGCCCCCGTCTGAGTCATCGGGTTCCAGGACGCGAAATCACATGAGTTGGCGTCTGGTGTGGAGCACGAAGTATGCTGCCTAAGTACTTATTTTCTACAATTTCGTACTAGACGACCACGCACAGTAATCAATTGAGCAGCGGTGAGCTCGCTTGGCAGAATTACTGAACAAGGAGAAAACTTTCTTCCCGAGTGAGGCTTAAAGCAATGTCTCCTATCCGACAAATCAATACATAGGTTGATAGGTAGGATCTCCCTTTTGGCTTGAAGGCCCTCGGCAGCGGCGGGCGTCGTGGATGCACCCCTGAGTGCTCCGAACTTCGGACCATGCAACCAAAGAGTGAAGGTCTTGCCTAAGGTACGAAACTTGAGTATCAACACTTGACGGGTGAGTGACTGATACCAGCGTCATCTCTGATACGGCCTCTGATCTATATTCTATCCATCCAAGAAGCATGCAGTGAAGGAAGTAGTACGAGGGGATACCAACAAGGTCGTAACGTCCAGTAGCAAATGTCAACCTAGGCCTCGGGGTTGCTATGGATGATACTTTATTAACTCGTGGCTACTTACTCGGCCTTGCCGCAGCCGTCTCTAGCTACAACAGAGTGCTTCATGCAGCCATCTCATCCGGATGGCCTAAATTCGTATATATATTCTACTCGACTCCGAAGGTAGCCACTTTGGAGGTGTCAAACGACACGCCCTGCAAGTCGATCAGTCTGTCCCTATATAATCGATGGTTTGGAGCCGTTCCGCTTCTATTTAAGAGCTCTCATCGACAATACGGCCATGGAAACTGATTGGATTCCGTGGCCTACAGTTTCCTTCATGGCTAATTTTCCCCGTCCTTGCTAGGCATTTGGGGGGGGCCTTGCATGAGCCGGACTACCCTCCCGCGACTTACTACGCTTCGGATTCAAACTATCCCTGCTATGCTTCAAAATGACATTCATTCCCACCAGACTTTCAAGTATCTTAGACGTATAGTTCTCGGTTGTCCTACTGCTCGTGTTGGATCAAGCATAAACTGAGGGCAAATCAAGTTCCACTTTCATTTTGTTACTTTATCCCTTAATGTCTGATCATCCGTGTCCAAGAAATTCAGACACAGCTGTGCTGCTCTATTCTGGCCTACGCCGACCCGTGCTTTTGCAGTCCTCAGATGGCCGGGGTCGGGGAGTTGCTCTGCCTTAGCTTCATCCTGAAAACCACACCCCTGACACGAAGCGTGTTATCCTCCAAAGGTGTACTAAGTCGCAAACCTAAGCCGGGCGCTGTGACCATGACTTAAGCGGGCTGGACCTGGGATCCCCTTTGGATTTGAGCCGGTGCTATTGGTTGTGCTTGAATGGTTATACTGGCCGTATATCAGTATAGTGGTAGCTTCGGGCCCATCGTGACCTCCGTCCGCCTGTCTGTGCCTACCAGCATTTGGTTGATGCTCGTCGAGGTTATTGTAGGAATATATACGATAAGACTCCCGAATATAAGACAAGACTTCCAGTACGAAACGAGCGAACCATCGCCCCAGCTGTCAGAGCAGTTGATGTGCGCTACGCGTTAGTCGTTTCGAAGCCGTAACAAAGTCTTCGAATTTCGATATACCTATTTGTGAATAGAGCATTCGATTAACCACCCCTTGCGAGTTGAGACAGATGACCTTCCACTGGTTGTCCAAGAAAGAGTTATGTGACAATCCGTTGAAGTAGCGCTCTAGATCTTCTTGGGGTAGCACCATCACCCCTTGCTCTCCCCAGTATACATGTTGTCTATAATGTTGGCTTAATAGAAAATGAATATGTAATCAGTTATGCTCCTACCCTGCCTCTGATTCCATTCTCATACAGATAACAAGCCAAAATACGAGCTGGCGAATAGTCAACCGTGATTAAAATCACTGCTGCGATTTTCAAATCTTATTTATCGGGTCATACGAACGAGGGTCTCTCTATCGCCTGAGAATACAAACCCACCTGTTCGAGTGGGTTCATTGATCAGCCTCGTCTCGCTAAGTAGAATTAGTTGAGCTGTCCTTCGCCCATGCGCCCAAGTAGGGAAGGGGAAACAGTAGACGTGCTTCCTGCAGATATCCCGTTGTTCGTCACTACCGACTCTTAAACACCATGTTGGTTAAAGGCTATTTTTACCGTACCGTCTTGGAACCGGGAGGGAATGTTCCGGATATGATATTCATCTGCCGGCTGTAATTCCCAGGCCGGACAAGAAGAGACTACCTCACTTCACCGGCACCGATAGCTACCCCCTTAATACCGTGGATCTCCTCTTTTCGGTCGAAAGGGCCTGCTTAGTAGCGTACACTCCTAAAAGTGGCTGAGGCTCTGCTCAACCGAAGCGCCGCCTCCGCCCTCTGGTTGGTTCTTGACATTTTGTCACGGCAGTTTCTTTGAGCGGTGTGACGGAAGCAGCAATATTCTACCCAAGAGTATCCTCTAGCACGACTCAGAGCCTTTCTCTGGATTGGATGTCTTCTGCCGTGATGCCTTTTCATCCCGAAGCTCACGTCCCGCCTCGTGATTACTAGGTAATCTCGCCAAGGAAAACTTCCTCTTGGGCGAGAACCTGTATTGAGGTTGCAATTGGCGTGAAGCTGTATGATTCGTTTCAGCTGGCGTTTGCCAAAAGGGGGAGGCCTGAACTATGGACCACCAGACGTCGACCTGACCTATTAGAGCCGGGCTCGTCATATAGCTTGTAGTACGAAGCAAGCACGCACTTTCCAGTGTGGCTTACTTCACACTCTCAAAAGCTTATGTGGTACAGCGGGTTTCAGTAACCCCGCACACGTCATACTTACGAGCCGTCCCTCTTTCCCCCTCAGTGCATGTTTTGGCGGGGAAGCTGTTTCAAGCCTCTCCTATTTCGCATTGCATTCAAGGTCGACTTTTCCTACATACAACCATCTACTGCTATTCGACCTCGGTTTAATAGACATATTATATTTGGTACTTCTAAATATAATTCACAATGTCAATGTTCGGCCTCGGAAGAGACGACGATGATCGCCGCGGCGACCGGCGCCAGGGTACGTTCATTCGCGCCGTGCTACTGTCACCGGGCTGGCGGGGCAGGGTAGCATCCCGCTCTAGAGGGGAATAACAGAAGCAACTAACATGTAAACCGCAACAACAGATTACGGCGGCAACAGTAAGTTTTATCCAGCGGTTCCGCGAAACCAACCTAGCCTGGAGGAGAAACGTCTGCACCAAGACAAATCGGGGCCTGGAATCCCTGACTGATACGCACAAAACCCCACAGTCCCGCACGGCGGCGCCTACCCGGCTGGCGGAGGTTATCCGAGCCGGTACGACGACGACGACCTGCACGGGGCCGAGGAGGAGGCGGCGCGACACTCCGGCGGCTCGGGCGACAGCAGCTTCTTCTCAACCATCCTGAGCGCCGTGAAGCAGAGGAAGCAGTCGCTTGCCGACGAGGACGTCGACGAGGACGGTGTGTACCATGATCTGAATTCCCCGCCGACGCCTTTGGCGCCCTCCCAGCGCCGCACTCTTTTAGCAAACTAACTAACTAACACGCGGCCCCCCAGACGCCGTCAGGCAGCACAAGCGCTTCTACGACGACAAGGACGACGATGACGCCGATGACAGGAGCATGGGCTCCGCGGCCGCGATGCAAGCCCTGAAGATGTTCTCGAGCGGCAAGAGCGTGCGTCTATGCTATGCGTCCCTGTCCCGTGGTTTCCCGCCGTCCTCTCTACTGACGAAGATGAACAAATCCAGGAGAACCAGAGCCAGGGTGCGCTCATCGGAATAGCCATGGCGGAAGCGAGCAAGGTGAGAGGACACAAAGGGACATCAATGCTTGTCCGACGGATAACTAACGAGCCTTCGACGCGTTTATAATAGCTGTTCGACCAGAAATCCTCGCAGGGCAAGGTCTCGGGCGAGGCGAGCAAGGAGTCGGCCGTCACCAAGGCGGGCGAGATGGCGCTCAAGTTTTACCTCAAGAGCCAGGGAAGTAACAGCGGTGGCGGCGGCATCAGCGGCGACAGCGATTCGAAGATGTCCGGATTGCTGGGCTTGGCCTCCAAGTTCATCAAGTGAGATGGAGGAGGGCTCGGAGCGCTATTGCGAAGCAGAGCTAGCTAGGTCTTGGGAAGTCCTCTATGGCAGATAGACTGTGCGGCGTACGTACAATGGGCTAGGGATGAATTCATGAGAACATTTTCGCAATGTCTTGATGACAATTATTTTCACGTGCTCGAATCGGAAACCCTACTGTGTGATTCCTGTTGGGCATCTCATGTCTAGGTCCACCGATGACGGTGGAGATAAAGAGGGTTGTCGGCCTTCAGTGAGTGGAAGATGCGAGCAAGGACCTGACGGCTACCGACTGGGAAGTTCTTAAAACGTTGGTCACGAATCGTATGAGGTGTTCCCATATTCTGTAGCTATAATATAGTAACCGGAGAGACTTTCGGGGCCATCTCCATTCATTGTTCGTCGTCTGTGCAATATTTGCACAGGGATGCCTTTTCGACTCTTGTTGCTTGGAGTCGTCCTCCTGGCTCGATCCGTCCCCCTTCCCCCCCCACCCAAACAAAAAA
>QJOA01000408.1:0-58084 GCA_004155915.1 Monosporascus sp. CRB-9-2
CCTCACGCTCCACCCCCCCAACGCGCCACCATTTTCCCATACAAATCGCCGAAATCTCTACATTTTCAAAAAGCCCTTAAAAGTTTTATAAAAATTATAAAATTAAACGGTTCTCGTTTTTATTTAGCAGTTTATAATTTTTTAATAAAAATAATAACCGATAAAAATAGTTAAAATTGCTTATGTAATAGATTTAACGTTAAACGTTAAATACGATTTTATTATACATTTTTCAAATAATATTAATTCCTTAATAATTAATTAAATAAAATAGTTAAAAATAAGATATTTTGTAATATTTTACTTTAGTACAAATGATATCTATTAGCGAAAAGGTTGCAAAATTATAAGTAATAAATAAAAAGTTATAATAATATATAGGAAAAGTAAAAAGTTTTTACGACAAAAAGTGATATTTATAAGTTAAAATATTCGTTTTATTATTAAAAATAAAGATATTAATACGAGGTCTGCGTAATAATAATTATATTGATATAAAGTTTGTTATATAAAAATATAAAAATTATAACTTTATTAGTTATTAAGATATTTAAAATTATATACTTTAACAGATTTCCTAATAATTTATATGGGAAAATGTTAAGGTGAAAACTTTATGTTTAACCGTTTATTTTTTAACGTTACTGTTAAAAAAAAATTTTAATTATATATTATTTTTTTTATTTAATAACTAATTTAATATAGGTTACCGTTTATTCGTATCTATTTTTGTTAATTAATTATAAATATGCGATTTTGGCGATTTTGTATGGGAAATGGTGGCGCGTTGGGGGGGGGGAGCGTGAGGGGTGGTCCGACTTACTGACATCCAAATCTAGATAATGATCCTCGTTGGGCAACGTGATTAGTGACAGAAGGTCTCGTTCTCATCGTAGCGTCTCCGTATAGTTATTACCGTATAAAGTCGGGAACCACATTGTATATATTCAGACATACTTTTACATATTTCACCTGCTTGGAACGCGAATTCGATGCAAATCACCATTCGTGAGAAGGTGCCTTATGTGCGGAAAGCTATATAGGTCCACCAGTATTGAGCTAAGGGAAGGTACCTTAGCACTGGAGGCTTAGGTACCCGCTTGGTAACCTGGCAAAGGTCTTGATCGCCGGGCTAAGCGAGCGGTAACCGGGAGAATCCTATGACCGATGGATGGCGGGGTTAAGGACCCGCCTCCATGCAAGGCTTTAGTCACTCAGCTTTGCAACCAATAATCGGCGATAATTCCCCACCCAGGGGTTGCAGAAATCGCATGAGAAGGGAACCTACTTGTGACTCAAAATAAAATTAAAAACGATTATAGGACGTGACGGACCTTGTTTCTTACCAAATTCATGACCCCTTCCGCTACCCGCTCCTTATCGCTTTCTTCTTCTTCACTTCATCTTCTTCATAAGTCGTTTCTACCAAGTGTCATATTACCCCGCCAATACTCATCCCACTTCAGACCCGGCTGTCTGCGACGACGACGACTGCAACTACTTCTTCTGCCTCAAAACAGCCCGAGGACTTTGGCCCACACTCGTTTCGCGACCATGGCCGCCGATAAGGCTGTCGACAGCCTCTCCGAGCAGCTAGCCCAGCTGCCACCTCTGGACAAGTATCCCAACTGCTATCCAGAAATCAACCCCGTTGATATCTACCGGTCGCATGCAAGCAAACCACCATGAATCGCCCTATGTCCTATGAGCGGAGACTGACTTTCGCATGTGACAGCTCACCACGATTCTTCACCAGATAACGGGCGTGGATACCAAGATCATCTATGGAGCTCTCCAATGGACCCAAGCATTAGCTCACGGTGATATGATGCTGCCCATTCCGGCTTTGCGAGTCAAAGGAAAGCCACAAGAACTGGGGGAGCAATGGTTAGAAAAGTGGCCTGGATCGCCTCTCGTTGAGAAGCCCGTCGTCAGTGGCGGATTCATGCCCATCTTCTTCAAGCCCGGGCCCCTCGCCAAGGCCCTGATACCCCTGGCCCGGAAGCTGGGCCCGGAGTACGGCAAGAACAAGGCGAATGGTCTCAAGGAACCCTCGGACCCGTCAAAGGGACAGAAGCGAATAGTGGTTGAGTTCTCCAGTCCGAACATCGCGAAACCATTCCATGCTGGCCACTTGCGTAGTACCATCATCGGAGGTTTCCTCGCTAAGCTGTACGAAGGTTCGGGATGGGATGTCAAGCGAATAAACTACCTTGGCGACTGGGGAAAGCAGTATGGCCTCTTGTCGCTAGGTTTTGACAAGTACGGCAGTGACGAGGAGCTCGAGAAGGACCCCATCAACCACCTTTTCCACGTCTACGTCAAAATCAACGAAGATGTCTCGGCCGAGAAGCAACAGATGGAAAAGTTGCAGAGCGAAGGAAAGACGGAAGAGGCGCAAAAGCTAAAGGATGAGGGGCTGGACGAACA
Organism: Monosporascus sp. CRB-9-2; assembly: GCA_004155915.1. Classification (NCBI taxonomy): domain Eukaryota; kingdom Fungi; phylum Ascomycota; class Sordariomycetes; order Xylariales; genus Monosporascus; species Monosporascus sp. CRB-9-2. Next base: position 2,431 of record QJOA01000408.1, read on the forward strand.
GGCTCGTCGATATTTCAAGCTGATGACCGAGCGCGACCAGGCCGCCATCGACCGGTGGCAGAAGTTCCGAGGCCTCAGCATCACCAAGTACAAGGAGACGTACAAGCGCCTAAATATCGAATTCGACGAGTACTCGGGCGAGAGCCAGGTCCCGGAGGAGGCTATGAAGGAGGTCACCGCCACGCTGCTGGAGAAAGGCATCGCCGAGGAATCGGATGGTGCTCTTATAATCAACTTTGCCAAGCATGTGCCGGGCAAGGCGGGCAAGGCTCTCGAAAAGCCCGTTGTCCGGAAGAAGGACGGAACGGCTCTCTATCTGACCCGAGATATCAGCGAACTGCTAAATCGGGCGGAGAGGTATCAATTTGACAAGATGATCTACGTAAGCAACCTTCCCATTTTTTGCTCACCCCTCCCTTACCCCTTTTCGGTTATTCTGGGGTGTCTATTGCCGGATTTCGCGTCGGTTGAAGCACTCGGCATATACATCTTTAGTTCAGCAGGCCACGCATCTGCCCTAGACGACCAAATAGTGGTACTGACAATGTTATTCACAGGTCATCGCGTCTCAGCAAGATCTTCACGTCAAGCAGTTCTTCAAGATCGTTGAGCTGATGGGCCACAAAGAGCTGGCCGAGAAGTGTCAGCATATTAACTTCGGACTTGTTCTGGGCATGAGCACTCGTAGGGGAACTGTGAAGTTCCTGGACGACATCCTCCGGGACGTGGGCGACTTCATGCACGATCTCATGCGAAAGAATGAGGAAAAGTACAAGCAGGTCGAGAACCCAGATGCCGTAGCTGATATTGTCGGCATAAGTGCCGTGATGGTGCAGGACATGACCGGAAAGAGGTGAGTGCTAGACCCGGTTCTATACCATCGTCGTCCCATTCAGAAGCTAGTACTAAAAGTGAAATAGGATCAACAACTACAAGTTCGACATGGACACCATGTGCTCGTTCGAGGGTGACACGGGTCCCTATCTGCAGTACGCGCACGCGCGGTTGTGCTCCATCACCCGCAAGGCGCAGCTCAGCGAGGAGGAAATCGCGGGTGCGGACCTGTCGCTGCTGACAGAGCAGCACGCGACGGACCTCGTCCGGGTCCTCGCTCAGTGGCCCGACGTCGTCCAGAACACCCTCAAGACCCTAGAGCCTACCACTATCCTGACCTACTTGTTCAAGATGACGCACGTCCTCAGCTCGAGCTACGACCACCTCAAGATCGTCGGCTCCGAGCCCGGCCTCATGCGGGCCCGCATGGCGCTCTACGATACCGCCAGGCTTGTGCTGAACAACGGAATGCGACTCCTCGGCTTGACCCCTGTGGAGAGGTACGTTCTATGCAGCCTTCCTTTCCTGGGTACCTGTCCTATGAACACGAGAGCTGATCTTATTTTGCAGGATGTGAGATTGAAATGCGGCTATTTTAGTCGCCGTCTCAAAGTAGCAATTTTCATGCTTGCTCAACTAGCATCCATGAATTCGGCATTCCGACGGCAAGGGACATTTGATGCGAGACATGTGAGGAAGAGCGGGCATACATGGCTATGTGATCCCTTGCGAGCACTAGATATGCGGTGTCCAACTCGGTCATAAGTAGCCGTGTTTCGATAATGGTTGATTAATAGAGATAGCTCGCAGCCATGACGCCTCGTCCTTCTGGAATATTGAGGCCTGTCCGTGAAGTGTCTATATCATCAAAGGAAACATAAGAATGTGGACTAGCTCTCTTTATCGGTGCTCATCGTGCACCTTGACAGGGGGGCTTTACGGACTCTGTTTAGGACATGAGGTTAGATTAACTTCTACTTGGGTAAGGCATTAACCACCCAAACCCGGTATCCCTGTCCCCGCTCCCCATTCGTCTACAGATCGGAAACAGAAAGGAAAGCGGACGCCATGGCGCCAGCCTTGCGCTTTGGTTTCCCTGACCAGCCCTGCCCTCGCGTATTCGGGCCCCCCACGACCGGACTACCGGTCATCAGATACTTTACAATAATAATCTCGCTATTCAGCAATCTAAGAGCCCTTCAAAATTCCCTAGTTGTCAGATCGCTTACCTCAGGACCGTCTAGCGTGATCAATGAGAGGCGGTCAGAGTATGGTCGTGCCGATGTAACTCAGAAATGGTGGCATAAATGCGCGTGTGGAAACATTCTACAAGCAGCCAGTTCGTCAACCAGGCCCGGCCTCCTGCAGTCATCAATTAGACATGCCGGTTTGTCAGCTGTGGAGGGGGCGCTTCGAACTTTCCCCCGCGTTACACTAAACACACCATATATCGGCAGTCCGCACTCGGCCTCATTGGCTGCCGTGCGCCACCCCCTCGGACGTCCAACGCTACCACCGAACCCTGCAGACCATAATGACCATCATCGGTCCCGACGGGCGGGCGGTTTTAGAAGGCGGAGTTGGAAAGCGCTTCAACGATTCCGTGGTCTAGGCAGAGAGGCTCTTGCTTCGGTCATCCGTGGAACCCGTAACCTCGCCATGTTGCAAAGGAGAGAGAAGGCTGGTGTAATATGCGTAAGTCTGGTATCTTTGTATGATTCTTCTTCGTTGGTTCGATCTGCTGCAGCTTTGAACGCCGCGCATAAACCAAGGCCTAGGTCACTTCCGAGCTTATCTCCAGCCTTGGAGACGGCTGGAGTCGAAGAGGAACTAGATGGTAATGCCTCATTTAGAGCCCTCACGAACATCCCGTAGGAGTTGAATCCGAGCTTCCACATCCCAGCGCCCTGCCAGGTATCGGCGGAAACAACCCTCAGCCACGGACAGACCTTACCAGTCTATTGGGCTGACGCATTTGGCCGTCGTATACGACCAGAGTGTCTCGAAATTATCGCGACCACCTATCACGTGTGGCTTGCTATCGAGCCGGCTCCATTTCTCGCATCATGATTGATCTGCGGTTGGGGGCTCGTTTGTGTTACATTCTTGGAGTTTCCTGCTGCATGCATGGCTTGGCTGCGGCGACGGCGCCTTCTAGCCAATGCCGTTATGTATCGGTGATCTTAATGACTGGGGAGCATTGAAGCCCCGAGCGGGGCAGAACTCCGCCCCCTATATTCTCTGATACGTTGTCCGTCGCCTAGCCTCCCTCGGGATGAGCTTCAACTGGCGATATCCGCTGGTTCGATATCAGAAGGATTCAGACCGCAAATCGGGAAGTTGCGCTTCAGCTTCCTTCGCCATCCAGCTCGGTCTTATTTGGAACAAACCGTAGGAGGACCTCACCCCATGCTGACCGCAGATAGCTGAAGTAGCTCGCCTCTCAGATCCCGTTTGCCCAAACGTTGATAAGCTATTTAATAAGGTGATAGGCGTTTCGCTTGGGGCTGTTTCGGAAGGGATATTTTGCACTTCAAAGTAAACGCTTGCCTTCAAAAGAGGCCATAGCCATTCATACCCTCTTTCCCCTAGCTCTAGACTCAGTTCACGATACTTTGACACGCGTCTAAACCTAACACTATTCGCACTTCTTTTCACCTTCATGTGTGCTTGTCTGTCACGCCAACGGTTCAGTGATGGCCCTAGTACCAGCTATAGCCCTCCTTTCTCTAGTAGTATTCCTCTTGTATCTCCGGAAAGAAATTAGCTATCGTAGGAGAATCCCCGCGGGAGCACGCCGTCTGCCCGGACCAAGATGTAAGCCGGATCGTCCAACCTTGCCACTCCAGTCCCCCAGACTAATCAATGTGCAGGCTATCCGATCGTAGGCCGCGTCCACGACATACCGGAACAGTCATGGTTGAAGTTCTACGAATGGAACAAGCAGTATGGGCCTATCTACCAAATGGAGATGTTCGGCGACGTCCACGTCTGGATATCGTCCGAGAAGGTCGCACACGAGCTGCTCTCGCGGCGAGCGCCCATCTACTCGGACCGGCCGGTCATACCAAATCTCCCAGACAACCGAACGAGCGGCGACTACCTCGCCCTGCAGGGCCGCACTGGTAGGCAATGAGTGCTATTCGAAAACCGACAGAGCACCACAGAGGGACCCATGAGAGCGCAGTTTAGCTGACCTGTCCGGACAACCAGACACATGGAAGCGCCAGCGCAAGCTCGCGACGCAGCTGATGGCCGTCTCGGCGAACGCGGCACTGCACGAGTACCCGACTGCAGAGCGTGACCGGTTCCTGTACCTCCTGTCCCGCGACCCGTCCCAGTACCGCGAGGCCATCGAGCAGTTCACGACGCGCACCGTCTCGCGGCTCTCCTGGGGCAGCCCCCACCCGTCGGCCGTGCTCCGCGAGACGACGATGGGACTGCTCGAGACCATCTCGCCCGCCGGCGCCCTGCCCAACGTCATTTCCTGGCTGGCGCACCTGCCGGCATTCCTGAGCCCCTGGCAGCGCAAAGAGAACGCGCGACACGCCCGCGAGGCGGCGCTGTTCAAGGGCAACGTCCGCTACGTCCACGACCGGCTCGAGGAGGGCAACGCCGAACCCAGCTTCGTGCGGACATACATCGCCACCCTGGCCAAGAACCCGGCCGATGTGGCGAAGTGGGGCAGCGAGGCCGAGGCGACGTACGTCGTCGGCCAGATGGCCATCGCCGGCGCCCTCACCATCGGCAGCCCTATCCAGAGCTTCATCCTCGCCATGCTCCACTACCCGGAGTGGCTGAAGAAGCTACAGGACGAGATCGACCGCGTCTGCGACGACGGCCGGTGTCCCAAGTGGGAGGACCGCGAGAAGCTCCACATGCTGCGTGCCGTTGTCAAGGAGGTCGTTCGGTGGAGACCCCCTGTCCCGACAGGTAAGTAACCTTGCATCATGCATCGTATCGATAACACGAAATGTGTGCCCGGAATGCAGTGAATCCAATATAGCGCTATAACAGCGACATTGCCCTTTTTTTTGTGTGCGAGGGTGCGGCTGGCTTGCTAACAGGCAATCCCCTTGTTAGGAATTCCGCACGCCCTTGAGAAGGATGATGTCTACGAGGGTTACTTCATTCCCGCCGGTGCCACGATTCACGCCCTAGAATGGTGAGTATAAGTGTATTTCGTCCCAAGAGCACATATCTAGCGCCATGAGTTGCTAATGCTATGTCGCCTGGTATAGGGGCATGACGCGCGACGAAGAAACGTATCCCGACCCCGAGGCCTTCAACCCGGACCGCTGGCTCAACCCCAAGTACCCGACCTACAAGGAGCCGTTGACGGTTTACCCGAATCTGAACGGGTTCAGCCAGTTCGGGTTCGGCCGGCGCACGTGCCAGGGCGTCCCGATCGTCGATCAGGATCTATTCCTCGTGATGGGCGGCCTGGCGTGGGCGTTCAACATCCGCAAGAAGAAACGGGCCGACGGCACCGAGGTCCCCGTCCACTGGAACGACTACACGCCGCTGCTCATCGCCAAGCCCAAGCCTTTCGAGTTCGATGCGGAAGTGAGGGATGATCGGAAGCGAGATATTCTGCGTAGGATGTGGGAGGATGGGAAGTGGGAGGATGACGAGGTAGAGGAAACGCAGATGCTTGATAAGAAGAACATGGTGCCTGGAAAGACTATGGGTAGAGCGACGTTGAAGAAGGATATGATAGAAGATAGCGATGTTGGAAGCGACCGCGGCAGCGAAACAAGTACCGACGGCATAGACACTGGCGAGGCGTTGTCATCGGTCCACTCTACCATGTCGTCCAGCGATCTACAGAGTGAGAGCGAGAAGGATATATGAACTTAGGTAAAGGTGGTCATTTAGGTTATAGGCACTGCAGCAGCAATTTTATATACTAGTTTATTTAGAGAACTCCACAGCGGCAGTCAGACTTCATTAGCCCAGTTAGAATGCCAGTTTGATATTATAACGCTCGACTCCTATTAGTCACCGACAGATACGACGAATATACCACACCCCCTAAATTCGAGGTACTATGTCTCCTTCATCGATAGTCGAAATATATTCTAGCATCCTGGTCCGCAATGCAGCACATTTCAAAATAATTCTTCAAGCCGGTGTGGTTAGCATTAGTGCTTGCAATAACCGGTGAAGCGTCCCATTCCGAAATCTGTATGTAACCCCTATTAATGACTCCGGTTAGGCCCGGTCTACTTGCTGTGACTGAGATAATACGAACGTGACAAAGGCAAGTACGAAACTAGTGGTTTCTCCTCTCTCGGCGATCTTCCAGTAATAGGGGTTCTGGGTAGCCAGGTTATGGCAGGTTGTATGTGTTCGGTCCACCTGGTGTTCTCACGAATGGAAACCAACTCGGCATAGAAGGTAAATGCCGTCGCCTAACGACTAGTTAAGCATTGAAATTCTGCCTAGATAACTAGTGAAGTCTACACCGATAGTGGCGGTATAATTGCTGTGTTGGCTCGTTTCTGCTATAGTCGCCACTATGCCAAAACTCTCTGAGTCAGCCTATTTCTCCACGACACCACAAGTCCTCGTGACTATGACCCCCATTCTCAGGATAATGTACTCATGTATTGTCCATCCTTAGGCCGATTCACAGCTGTTTTCCTAATCTTTTTGAACATGCGTAACAGGCAGCCCAGCACTTGGCTCTGGTGCCAGCGACTGGACTCGCTCTATTGAGTGATACGGAGGTACGGAGTTTGATTTCATTTGTGAAAGAGGTTCGCGTGTTCGTATAGGCATATATTTCGCTATAATAAAATATCCACCGTTCCAAATCCCGTTATACATAATACGACGTCAATAAACCGCTGGATGTTCGCAAGCCGCTAGACGTCACCCGAGCACCCTCCCTCCGCTCCCCTGATTCCTTCGCCAGCCCTTTAGCCCTATCTAGCCAGGCATACGCACGAGAGCAGTCTAAACCAGGCCAGCTCAAACCATGCACACGTCAAACACCTACGACCCTGACCCAACGATATCTCTGGGACCCTTTCTCCTCTCCGTCCTCCCCATCCCCCTATCCGCCTGACCGCGCACCGTCGTCCCCCGTGTTCCGGAGTCGTCGTGGTGGCCGTCCGTAGTTGTCCGTTCGGTGCGCATCTCCCTCTCGAACCTGCCGCACATGTCGCTGAGGTCGGCGGCCATGCGCTCAATGGCACGGGCGTGCGCGTCGTTGGCCTCCTGTTGGTTCTTGGCCAGGTCGGCCATTTTGGTGTTGAAGTCCTCGTCTAACATCTTCTACTTTTTCTCGACTTCTGAGTTTTGTTGTGGCCCCTGGTATACTGGCTGGGCCTGTAGCTGTGCGTCGGGATCCGCTGTGTGATGGCTCCGCCACGGACGACACGCCAGGTAGCAATTGGACGGTCGGCCTATTTCTGTTCTTTTGTATAGATAGATAGGGGGGGACGCCGGCTGGCTCTTTCGGTCTTGATAACGGCCGATAAGTACTCGGGCGCCTGAGCTGTGCTGCTACCTCAGCGGTGTTTGGCGCCTTTAATAGCAGTCATTTGAATCCTATGTTGACAAGGTGCGATTATTAATTCCCCACGATCCCCTTTTGATCAGTACTATGGTAGTCAACCCTCATTCGTTACGGCGATGACATCCACATCTCGTGACGGAGTGGGGCGGGGGACGTCATCTCGGATGTCAACCACCAACCACTACTGACTGCCCAACCTCGCCCTTCCCGGCTTCTCATCATCCACATACAAGTTTTCTATTAACAGAAGTACAAGGATCACACAGGGTCATGCCTACAGTATATGAGTAGCTGCTTGCCACCCGTCACCCGGATACTACGAAGTTTCCATGTACCTACATATGGACAGATCGGGCATCCATCTTGGCGGGGACAAGGGAGAGATAGGCCTGAGCCGTGTTCTTGGATGTTTTTGGTGGCAATTCGATTCAGCCCGATTTCGTACCGACACACCTCTATCGTCCGATTGCCTGTAAATATCTATATGCATTGCACCAGGGTTGTCGATTTAATGTCCATTTGCCCGCCTGCACGCGCGAGCAAAACTATCTCCTTTTCGAAAATCGAACTGGAAGTCTAGACACTCCGTCTCACTTCCAAATGGCAGGACAGAAATCTGCACAAAGGGAACTTTATTGCCGTACGGCCGTATTAACTTCCATATCTCCACCATCTCGTTATCACCTGGGCATCCTCTCGTCGGGAGAGGTAATCGTCGACCCGGCTCTCTCTTCGAGCATGGATCGTCTGCTCCCCTGCCCCATCCAGCGTATGTACAAACGTGCCCGTCCTCAGGACCAAGCTCAGGTACGAACAAGGATGTCCCATCCATCTCCTTGCTGTCTATGCAATTTCGATAGCTTTGCACTCCTTGAAGTCAGATTGAGCCGCCCCGGCACTCATGGTATAGTGTGCAGCGTAATGCCACGGGGAAGAAAAAGAACCATCCAAAGGCATTGCAAAAGGATATAATAGCCTGTCCGCAGCACCCCTCCAACACCGACCAAGCGAAAACTTGGTAACCAGCCCTCCTAGCCTTGCCTGTCAGCCAACCCCTTATCCATAATCACATAAAAATGCAAGCCACGCTGCCAGATGAACATGGTAGCAGAATAAAAAGTTGATATCAAGACATGCAAACTCTCGCACGGTGTGGCGTACGCGGGAGAGGCAAGAAATAAAGAATCGTGAACCTCGTAAAGCCACTGGCCGGTGGCCGACCGCCGCAGAAATGGATGACGAAGACGCCGACGCCAATGCCATATGCACCAAGCACCGGACGCCGGAAATAGACTCGAATAGGGAGCGATTAGAAAGAGACTTCTAATAGGTCTCTCCTAGATCACTTAGTTTTCTGGACCTGCCAGCGCCATCCTTGGAGATGCTACCACTAGTTCTCCTGCCCCCGCTCTGGCGTCTGGGCCCCGGGATCCCACTAGGCCCCGGAATGCCGCTGCCCGAGGCATCGGTATCAAACTTGCTGTAGGTGCCTCTCCGACTGGGCGTCCGTTCTTCGTACGTGGAATAATCATCCATCGGCTCTATCTTCTCGCTGATAGAGTGCGAGTGGCCGTGCAGGCTACCACCAATCGAGCTCCTAGGCCGTACACCGCCGAGCGGCGTCCTAGAGCTCGAGAAACTGGTGCGGGACATGGGTCGGGCAATCTCGGTGCGGCTGGCCGGTCGCTCTGGCCGGGCGAATCCCGAAGTGAGACTAGCACGACTGCTGGGCCGCGAGAGGGTTGGAACAGAGGCGTCCGGGTCGTAGTGACCGGACCGGTTGGGTAGCGGGCCGTAGGACAGGCGCGAGACGCCGGACGCGCTAAGCCGGGATTGGTGCCTGTGCGCGCCCATTGCGTCGCTGATTGTGGTCGAGTGCGACGGGGTGTCGTCCGCCGTGACAGACGACGTCGTGGAGCCCACGGTGCGTTTCCGAGAACGGACCGTAACCGTTGACGGGACCTGGATCCCGCTAATCGAGGGTCTTGGCGATGCGCGGGGAGGTGTCGCGGTGGGCGCGGGCAACTTGGATCGCGCATTTTGGACGCGAGCTTCGAGACGCTGCATCTGGGCGGTGAGAGAGCGGATGTGGGTCAGAGAGGTCGACGGCGGTAATTTGTTCGAGTTGGCGCGGCCGATGGTGCGCGTCGACGCAGGCGTGCGCGTCGTGGTGGTAGCAGAGCGTGTGCTGCGTGTTCGCATGTTAGGGTTCGAAGTCTTCGGATGGGGTGTGGCCTTGCCCTGGTCGAATCGAGGCTTCTTCCTGAGCGTCGGCACGGGTGTCCTAAGCTTGGTACTGGATGCCGGCCTGGGCATAGTGGACGAGGCATCGGACATGGGCGGGGATGGAGGTTCGCGAGGAGTACTGGCCGGGCTCAGAGGCGGCAGAGAGACCTCGTCGGGAGGCGTGGAAATGAGGGGCGAGCTGGCTGTCGATCTCGGCGACGTCTCGAACGTGGGTGAACCGGGAATGGAAAGGTCGGTGGATATGACAGAGAGGTGGCGCTCCTCGGACTTCTTGATCTTGTCCTGCATGATCTCAGCCTCGATCCTGAGGTCAGACAGCTCCTCTCGTAGCCTCTGTGCCTCGATGCGTAATCTTTCTCGTTCCTGCTCTCCTATCTTGATCTCTTCCTCCATCATGACGGCTCTCTCGATGGCGACGTTGTATTTGGACTCCAGATCCTCCAGGGACGAGGTGGTGTTGCGCGCCTGGCGTTCGAAATCATCGTTTGCGACTTCGATATCGCGTAGCTTGAGTTGCAGTGTCCGGTTGGTCTCCCTGAGAGTCGTAATCTCTTTCTCCAACGCGTTCTGTGCCGAGTTGGCCTCGGCTTTCGCCTTCCTGCATTTCTCCTACGGATGCAAAGTCAGCATTCGCTCAGACCTCAGTTGCTTGCTGCTTGTCCCGCTATGCGCCTCGCGGATCATAGTGGCAACAGAAACATTCCGTCATGGCGGATGCGACAAGAGGGGCTGGACTCCTTTACCTTCCACTCATCGACTTCGAACTGCAGTGTCTCGGCCTTCTGTTGCAATTCGCGCTGTCGCTTGTCGGCGGCATCAAGGTCCTTCTCGAGTTCGGCTTCTAGCTCGTGGCTGGATTCCCGGAACTCGGTGAGCTCGTCTGCTAGTTGCTCGTACTGTCTCTTGTACCAGGCCAAAGATTCCTCCAAGGATGCTCCCCCGCTTGGCGGCGAGGAGGGCGGCTCAGCCATGGCTCCTGGTGGTGGCTGTTTCTCTTCTTGAAATTTGCGGCGCTACTGGACTCTGGATGATGGGAGCAGGAGGGTACCGGTGGAGGCTAGTACCGGTAGCGAAGTCGTAGGTAGGCGAAATGGCGCATTGGGCGGCGGTGAAGAAAAGATTGCAAGAAGTGGGAAAAGAATAGGAGAGTCTCGGCGTAGTTATCGCGGGGCGAAGACAAAGATTATTAGATACGTCGAAGGATAAGTCGAAGGTAGATTGAATACTGCGGGAACGGAAAAGGTAATAGAAATGAAGAACAGTATAGGCTGCCATGGTGATGTCGGTTAGTGACGTGAATTTTACAGTGGTGACAGTGTTTCGCATGATCCCGCGCCAGCAAACAAAAAGGCGGGAATGACATACCGATTGATGAATAGGCGATGTGAAGGTAAAAAGGTGAATGTCGAAGCGAATGTCCAATACAAATGAAACTTCAGAGGGCGGTCGCAAAGGAATTTCGTTGTATCGTATAAATATCCTGGCGATTGTTGCCGTCGTGCTTGCAGGTCGATACGGCGATCCGTTTGACTTAACCTTACCTTACCGATTTTGTCGGCGTCGTTCTGGTCGTCTTCGTCGCCGTCGTGGTCGTGAGGTGACGAAGAACCAGTGGGTGGTGGTGGCTGGTGACTGGGTGTTGTTGGGGGGTGGTTTTGATGTGGGTTGTTGTTGATGTTGATGTTATCGGGAACGGAGGTGAACCACCCACACCCAATATGCACGAGCACGGGGCGGGCACGGACGCTGGACACTGGCTGGCTGAGATGCTGCTGGTGTCTGGTGTGAATGTTCGCCCACCTTCTTACAGAAAGTATATACAAGTACCTAGTAGCGCCGCTTTGATAGTGCTATGCAGGCATGACCCACCTGTCGGCATAACATTAGGTACCTACGAGGTAGCGCTTCTCCACTGTAGTATACGTTAGCAGTGTCCCCCGTCTTGTTGTTCAACGCGTCTTGGCATTGTTGCTGTTTTGGATCTTGCTTCCAGTGGCTCCCTCTCCCTCTCCTTGACCCTGCTTGAGTTGGCATATGACGCTATTCCCATATAGATCAAGTCGCTACCATGGGCAACCCCACGGCCCAACCCGTGACATGGACATGTGTGACTGTGACTCTGTGATCCCCTTAGGTATCGATGACCCCGCAGTACCATGGTGTATGCTCACTTCTTCCATTTCTATACCTATCGCACCATAAGGAGGGGTCGTGTCTTGTCAGTGATGCAAGCCCGCAGGAATTTTTTGTAAACAAAATGGCCCCTCGAGGTGCGGATAGGTCCGATGCTGGCTTGGCTGCACAAGCACATTTCGTGACATGTCAACACCGAGCACGGAGCAACCAAAAACTTAACGACACACATAATCACGAGAAGATCCATTACGAGTCCACTTGCGGGGCATAGAGCTTTTTTATATTATGAGTGTCTCAACTTACTTGCCTACGCACTTAAGTTCGACTACCTACTTTACTGCTCCCGTGTCCGTTAGGCATACATAATTCTGATATGCAATATAACACATGACCTCTAGTCCTAGTCAGGTCCGGGAAAATGGTACTCTTCTCCAGATGGCTATGGGATTACCGTAAGACCCACTCGGAGTCCCTCCTGAGAGAAATTTGTGCCCGCCCTTGATCAAAGCCCCACGTTTTCTACAGGAGACCACTTCCCTTAGGGTCTGCACGATGCTCCCCGTCCGTGATAACCACAGGGTCCCACAGCAAGAAACCGGGAGGCTGCTGGCACCTCAGCCAGACGGACACATGTAACAAGAGCGTCCGTAAAGGTATGTATCTTCCAGCTGCGAGGTCACTGCGATGAAGACTTGCATTACGGACTGAGATTCTGGTATGCGTAAACGTATTTGGTGACGTTACGAAGGTCTTCCTGATTCTTGTGGATCATCCTGGGGACCATCACTTTTTCCGATGAAGACTACCTTCCTCTGGTGCAACGCGATGCTTACGAGGAGCCTATGCTGAGTTGTCAGTTCAGACGTCCCTTCAAGCTGTGTTGTGAGGTTCGGCTCATTCCCGATTGGCTAGGACATCGACGTAAACACACCGGAGGATTTCCTGCTACCGTCCTCTATATGATCCCGTTATAAACCAATGGTGATAGCCCATATCTAAGTGTCCACTCTTTCAAGTTAGACCACCTTGCCCTTCTTGCTTCCCGCCGTCTGCCCAAACAGGAGAGTGGACACCCAGGCTTGAGCGACGTGAGCACGAAAGCCAGTACATATACTTGCTCATCCGTCCACCGGGCCCCAAATTCGTACCCGGGCGAGTTGTTTCAACTAGCGGACCGGAGCCTTCAGTTTCTCGTTTCTTTTGTTGACCGTTACAGCCAGCTCCAAGTCTTCGTTTTGGCCGGTAAGGTATCCAAAACGGCGTCTGACCCGGTCCCGGGCCCAGCCTTCCACTCCGGTCCCCATGAGTGACATCGATGACGACATCAAGGAGCTAGAGTTCTCATAGGTCCGGGGGCCTCCTGATTCTAGAATACCCGCCCCGCTCTCGGTGCGGCTGACCCTAGGAGTCACCGGTCACTCTGCCCCTGAGGATGTTGAAGGCGCAATTTGGCGGCAGCTTTTCGACCAAGAACAGTTTCCTCAAACCAACAGCGGATCGCATGAACTGTTGTTGTGCTGATAGTTGGGGCTGGCAACCATAAGGCTGTTGGGTGTGCCAGTTTCGTTGTGAAGAGCTGGCAGCTGTAGATTTGAGTTAGAGTAAATCCAACAGATCTTCTCCCTAATTTCTTAGCGAGTCGCATTTATACTTCCCTGGTAAACTTGATGCTGGACGGCGCAGACGCCTGTCCGGCTATCGCCGAAGAAGGGGACAAACCCCATGAAGGATAGCGGCTGGGCCCCTCAGAGTTAGACGAGCCAGCCCCTGAGCGGCTTAACCGGGATGACTCATATGGGAGTGTATCTTTGTCTTGAAGATCGCTCGTCCCCTTTTGCTATCCGGCAGGTTATTGCACTTAAACGTAATGGTATCCATATACTAGCGAGCTCACCACGGCATCGAGACTGTCCAGGGCGGAAAACGTGGCATGAGGACATGCTAGGTACGACCCGCATAGTGGAGAGGGAATTACTTCCGCCGCTAGCTCTAAGATGTGCGCAAACGCTCCGAGACACGCACATGCATGGGGAAGGCTTTCTGGTTCCGCTGCTTCTGACACGGATCGGTGTCCGTAGAGCAATTCTTGTACTCGGTCAGCTCCTGACGGGGCGGAGAACTCCACATGAGTATGCGGTATCCATGGCCTATACATAGGATATCTAACGGCCCCTCCAATCGCCTTCCTTGTTGCTAGAGAGAAATGCCTCGTGCTTCCACGATATCTCTGAATTACCAACAAAAGCTCCTAAATATTTGTGGAGGCCTATCACAGCTGTCCAGTTTGACGGCCACGCCAACAGTTATAGTTCACAACTTGAACAAATGTCTCCGTCCCAGTAATGTGAAGTTCCCAGGAGCGTAAGGCCCAGCCATTTGTCTCAGTGCCACTGGAGCTGCCTTACACAAAGAGCAATCGCAGATGCAGACAGCCGAGGTTTTCCGTGAAAATTGTGCCGAAACGGGTCAAGCTAAGATGATTTCGACAACTAGAAAACCTGCCAAACTCAAGCGTGCCACGATGGGTCATGTATATCGTGGACGAAATCATCACTCCAGGCATGAAGCCGGTCCTCTGGCGTCTGGGCCGCAGTTTCCAATGAGCATGTCTCTCCTGAACGAAGGTATCTTCTGATTGCCCCTGTCAGATTTCCACCGCATAACAACTTTTGCATGAAGATCAGGCCACTTGAAAGGGGCATCGTCGTCCTCGTCCTCGTTCTCCAGTGCACACCAAGCGTATTCGAACACCCACTGCTTCTGGCCGTACTGCACTTTGGTTTTCGTCCTCACGATAGCCGGCATGCGGTCGAGATTTTCTAGATCGAACATGGCATACGGGTTACCAGGCGGTAGATGATAAGGAGAGGGGGCCGGGGCGTCGGAAGCGGATGCCACATCTTCTCGTCCACAGCGAAGGATGCCGTACGCAAGTCCCGGAAGATGGCCGGGTCAAACAGTATGTCGATGAAGAATCCTAGATGGTGATGTGGCTCGTCCACCAGGATGTGTTGCACGGCCTTTGTCAGATGCCGTACGTCAGCGTCCGTCTCTGTCATCCAAGTGGGTAGTATCAATATGTCGCAGGCTGAGTTAAACCGGGTCTGCTCCCTTTCGAAGGGCATTCGCATGGTCGTCGGAAAAGATGCGCGAATAGCTGGTACCGAACAGCCCTGAATCCCGCATCACAGGTTGCAAGTTGCAATGGCTCGGGCCTCCCGGCAGATCTGTGAGACAGCTGGTCGACCCGATGTCGAGCCCCTCCTCGCTGGCCACCTCATCCTTGGGTTCCCGCAGCCCCAGCCGCACGAACCTGCGGGGGGATAGCGAGATCCCAGATCTTGTGCCTGATCTTCGGCGGCAGCTTCATGGAGCAGGCGAAGCACGGCATAGTTTCAGCCGTCCTGCGAATGACGGCAACTTTCCCTTGCGCAAGGTCGCAGTCTCTTTTTGCGGAAGCCGTTGCTGGCTAATAAGCTGCGTATTCTGTTCGAGAAGATCCTCGACGGCGATTTGCAAGTGCCTCTGGCCGACATTCAGACGGTCGACGGCATCCAGTATCCTCTTTCCCTGTGCAGAATCACGTGCAGAGGTCCTCGGTCATCCAGGTTGTCGATGTCCTCATCCTGAGGACTGGTGTTCCCTCCACCCGCATTTAATGCCATGGTAAGAATTGATGAACGCCAGTTGGTTTGGTGAGTCGCAACGACTCCCTAGTACTAAAGAATCAATGTCTGCTGAAGAAACAGTGAAGGTTCGACGTGCTGTGACACTTTGCGTCATTGTGCGCCCGCGCTCAGATAGCCACAACCAAGAAAGGGTCTGCAGGTGCACCGAGCGCCAGTAACGGTGTGCCATTGTGCGTACCAGCTGTCAATAACATCATCCTTAACCTCGCCTACTCTCAATTGATTCCGGCCTCACATAGGTGTCCTCTAAATTATGCGTGCACTTTTTTGCTGAATATGACTACCTAGGTACTTTGTGGCGTTTGCTTGGATGAATCCTCGTCCCATGCTTGTTGGTAGACATGTCCGTTTCCGACACTGCCAACAACGGTGGTAATTAACTGGTTCGACCACTCGCTTACAGCCTCACCACGTTCCGAGATATTAGGCACTTCCCTAGGGCTCAAAGAGTATCCAATAGGAGGAAGGAAACCAGTAATTATAGCGAAATCTAATCCATTGAGTGGACATCGTTGGAGGCAGCAGTGTTGGAGCCACTTATGATTAGGGACTCGTAAGATTGGCTCTTAAGGTTGGAAAGGTCCGAAGTGAAGCAGTCTGGATTCTGGCAGTGGAAAGCCGTGGTAGGCAGCGCCGAGAGTGGGTGAGCATAGCATTACTTTGGTCGCATCATCTGCAAATCGCTTTACCCGTCTTGATTGCTTCATCCTTATAAATGGATCTACGCTTGAAGGGTCCATTCTTCCTAGGAGTTTCCTGACTTGTCCTTCCCGCCAGCCTTATCCTTTCAAGAATTGCTTGTTTTTACGTATGGGCCGCGGGTGTTACTAGACTGGCTTACCTTTAACCGTGGGAAGTCTCATGTCTTGATCCGACCCCCGTGCCGCCGCCGTGCCAAGGGCTATGAAACTATGCGCCGTGGACAACGGATGACAAGGCTAAAGTAAAGGAAGCTTCATCAGATTCACCGCGGAGCTATACATAACGCTCCTCGCTTCGTTCTCAGTGGTTGTTGATATATTGAAGCATTTACGGTTGTAGACTTCGTAATGGGAATTATGATAGGCGTTTCGGACGAAGTAGTATCGCCTTTCTTAAACGGTTTCAGATTCCAGAACCCATTGCGAAAAAGCTTCAGATACGCTGCCGTCAACATGTTAATAGACATGCAGCACCAATATAGTTCCCACAACCCCCAGGGTATCTTATTTTAGTTACCTCCACCGTCCCACAAGATGCTCTAAACAGCTAGTAAGTATACTCCCATACAATTTGTGTACAACATAATCTCCATCAATTTCTTTGCTGTTTCCCACTCTCAGTACAACGCTTCACCCTATCCCACGTATTAAAGGCGTTCGGCAGCTTTAATTAACGGCGGCGTTCGAAAAGGTTTTCATATATAGGTATAGATATTGATATATCGAGGCTGGGCTTTTAGGTCCACCAACTTTTAGTAAGTTGATAAATCGCTGTATACGGGTTGTAGTGGTAACGACTTACAGATATGTAGGAACAGCTAGGTTTCGACACAGATTCTATGAGGGCCTACATATTAGCCTGTAAGGGAGACAAATGGGACGGTGGAGGTAACCAACAAAAAATGCCCCTGGGGGTTGTAGGTACAAGACATTTGAAGTGTCAACTACTGTTGAATTCGGTGTTGTCCGTCTACTTAGATCGGATTCCGGATAAATCTCGCAAGCCTGGGCAGAACTCTACGTAAATTATGACAAGTTACTGCACCTTGGTACGAGTGCTGGTTCATTTGTTCTTGCCTTTTGCTGGGGCTTCTCCCGTGACTAGAGCTTACGTGAGATCAGAATTATAATTATGGATAGCATCTGCAGAGTGCGACAGTATTCTTAAGGGTCCACTGACGAGTCAGGGTTCATCAAGCCACCCCTACCAAGTCTTAAGCAAGACCTAGGTATCGGATAAGTCGCAATGAGGCTTAAAATGGCTGAACCTGAGCTGATGTCCAGTAAGAAATCATACGATATGCACCCAACCTCACTTTAATGTCTGATTATTCTTAGGGAGGAGTGTGGTATTGCAAGCCCCTAACATACTTAGAGCAAGCCATCAGTATTTAATTGTTTCGTGATCATTATCGCCTTTGAAGAGTATGACGATGAATATTTACTCCCCAACAAAGATTGCGTCATGTTCAGCCCTGTCTTGAGGATGGATCTCAGGTTCCTGCGTCTGGTTTTATGATTGGTGATTCAACCCCGGCTCACACGCCTCGGGGATCAGCGCATTGCATGCCCTGATGATTTCAGCCACAATGACCTAATACGGATACATTCACAAGTGACAACTGGAAGTGGACACTTCCGCACGATCCAATGTTCATGACAGAGGTCATGTGCATCGGCAGGGTTTATCATCCCTGTTCCTTGTCGGGGCCGACGGCCGTTCGTTAGGTACATCATCGAAGACATCATATGCACGCTCAGCACGATTTGATTACCTCGTTTGGACACTTGGGAGTATACTGTTCGTAGTCGGTGTCGACTGGAGGGTTCTGGCGGTCCTTGTGTACGACGCTGTGCGCGTTGCAGCCCAACGGGAGAACGCGGAGATATCGATTTCGACGTTCTACGTATATTTCATGTATTTGCTTCATGATGCGTGGGAATACTTTTGGTAGATGGGATCGTGGCTTTCGAGGTCGAGGCCAGCGGTACAGCAACAAGATCGTATCCACCGGGATCTAATTGGTTCTGGAAAGGAATACCAACGTCTGGTCCGAAACGGTCGAAATATAGCCCCGCATCCAAAGAAATGATTTTGGTTCGCATCAGTAACCGTGAATGGAAGACGTCATTCATGTAAGGATGCCGGAATTAAGCATTGGTTACGATCAATTCTATTCTACTTTGTGGGTAAGTAGGCACTTGGAGAGATTGGATAGTCGTTGAGTCGAAGGCAGAACTCTGTAAAAAATAAAGTGCTTCGGCGGGAAGTGGGCTGCTTTATAATTCCTATTGTGAATTTCAAGGGCCATCTTGTAAAAGGTGTCCGTTGATAAAACGTCATCACACAGGATGATCTACGATCGACGTTATATTGCTTCCATATTTAGGCTTGAGTTACTGTAGATGAGGCTTGTGTGAAAGATCGTCATTCTGTATTGATAATTATTGGTGTAACTGAGGGAGCAATCCGTGTAAGTCTAGGAAAAAATAATAAAATTATAGCGTGGTCCTGTTTTCTTGCTGTCACGCCAAACAAATCCTGCTTCCATTTCTTATGACCCGCTGCAGTCCCAAAGCGAACAACCTTGATAGTCCTTGAACTCCTTTCCTGGTTTCCGGTGACCCGATTACCCCTATGCAATCAAATCTATCCTTTATTAAACGCGAGGGAACAGTGGCAGCGACGAAGATGTGAAAGCAACGCTGTTTCACCTTGTTGATCGAGGAATTCCGAATCCGCCATGACGGCGCAATCGCCGTAAGAGTGACCTTTCTTTCGAAGCTTTAGAAGTTAGTCGAGCTGTGACAAGGAAGTAGTTTTGAGTATGACCGCTTACAAGGAACCTCCGAGGCAACAGGATCCTCATAAGAATTGATCTCTCGGGTTGTGGTAGACGACACGATGACGGCCGCTGGTCCATCGGGGGAGCTATAGTCCATACGCACTGCGTTTACTCGCAGAGTGTAGGTGCCGGGGTAGGTGATGGCGAGGTCCGGAAACGTAGCGTACTCCAAAGAGTCGCTGCTGCCAGAAGCTTGGCCGTCGTCGACGCTCTTCATGGAAGTCGTCAACGTGCCCCATAGCTGATCCTCAAGGACCCGGCCGTATGAATCGAGGAGAACGATTTGGGCGAAGTCGTAGTCGGCATTGCTCTCGGAGCTAACCACCACGGGCGGATAGAGGAGAGCCCCTGCCTGGGCCTGGCTGGGGGGCTGGACCTCGACTGTGATCATACTCGCAGGCTTGGGCCGATGAAAGATGCGTGCTTTGCGTGGTGAGGACTCGAAGCTATGGGAATGAGAAAGCGCGCTGCTGGCTCGATAGAATCCCGCATCTTGAGAGTAGCCAATGCCGGGTTTTAAACTTCTTTGAAAGTTACACGGGCCGGTGCGCCTCCTTCCCTTTTGGATTCTTTTTGCAAGCTAAGATTCTGAATAGTTCATCCAAGCATGGGTCCAGAGTGACGAAGCGAGTGATAGCCATCCAGGAACAGGACCTAGTATGTACCTATGGGTGTATATGTCGTATTGAAGTCTTACAGGTGCCGATTTGAGAGGTGTATTTATCTCGGCAGGGAGAACTAGAGTGAATCACCGGCTTCAGCGCGGATTGGTAGCGTCATGAGTCGTGGTGGGACCTAGTCAAACTTTCTTTCTGTTCCGAATGTTCTTCGAAGGTGACTCTCATTGCTGACATTGCTTCCATTACCCTTGAATCAGATCCCTTGAAGATAGTGGGCCTCCAACATGGTCTCTGACCCTGTCCTATATAGAATGGGGTTTCGCACATGATAGTGGTGTGGCTTGACGTTAGGTGATACAGAGAATTAATTGCGTACTTCGTGAACAGGGAGCCATTTATGGGTTCACTAATCCTCTAAAGCCCTGTTGTGGCTACGTCGTAGCACATATTTCTTTGGTGCTTTGGCCATAAACTCATGATGACTTAGGGTTAGATAACATGGTTCCATGAATGACACTATGAAGCGCAATAACACGACGATGAGGCTGTCAGCAGCTACATTTCTCTGGCCGCCGCAGATTACGTAGAGGTCGCAGGGGTATATTTGGCTGGTTACCTCCACCCGCCCACTATTTCCCAAATACGGTTATAATGTAGTTTCCCATACAATTTGTATGGGAAATAACATCAGGGCAACATCATCAACAACAAATATCGTAAGCTTCACCACCTTACTATTTTGTAATAACTAGTGCGCGTTTAACGCAGTTGAAGCTATTTACGCGTCTTCCCAATGAGTGTTGAAGTCCAGCTTGAATATGTCAAGACACAACGCCTTCTGCTTTCCTCGCCGCTGCCTGAGCTGCCGAACACCTTCAACAAGTAGGATTAACGAAGGGCTGCGTTGAAAGTGGTAGGAAACATCAAAGGAATTGATGGAGGTCATTTTCCATACAAAATGTATGGAAGTATACATACTAGCTTTCAAGGGAGTAGTGTGGGGCGGTGGAAGTAACTAAACATACCCTTGCAACCTGTAGCTCTCTGGAAGCGTTGCGATCAACGGAACGTGGGGGTTTACCAAATTGCCGGAATTCTAGGGCGTATGACCGGGGTTTAACGGCCAATCAATTCTGATGTCGCGCGATTTTCCTCTCGCGGTTCTCACTTGGGTTACAGTAGCACCCACCCAACAGACGACAAGCGCGAAAAAGCAAATCGCTTGATTTTAAAGGGAGAAAAGAAGCAAGAATATTCTCAGATTGTCTCCTGCTCAACGCGAAGCTTCTTCGAATTGGCCGATCATTACGCAGCCCCTGAATTCGATCGATCAGTCGTTGTGGCGACTGACGTCGAACTCGGCTGATTCATCTGCGTAAAGCCTCTGCGGTTCTGCTGGGTTAAGCCACATCGCAGGATTTGTATACTTCATACCTAGAACGAAAAGCGAACAAAAGCTGCCCTGGCGGGTCCAACATATTTCCGCGGTCTTCAAAGAGTCAGGATGCTAACTTCTCGAGTGACACGCCCAACACCCTGCCTGTATTCCTGGCCGCTAACCGCAGGCGATTCCTGGCAAAGTTGTTTTCAAAGTATATCTGCAACTAGCACACTGACATCATCCAGAGGCGCCATGAAGAGGTGCCGACCCAAAACATCACTACTCTGAGGCTCCAAATGGTCGTAACCCAAGGCGACATTGTTCCTATATCTTGGTTGGTTTCACTTCACAGATTCGGCGACTGCTACTCCAAGTAAACAGGCGTCTTGCGCCCTCTTGCCGAACCCTGAGTGGATGTGATAGTCGCAGTCCGCGGGGGACCCGACCAAACTAACTTACTACTCGGGGCGAGCCGCTTCCATAGCTTCGATTAATTAGCCGCCCGCATCCGCGCCTCGGCATCCCCATCATTTTAGAGTAGGCGGGGTTTTCTCTTTGCTTTGCAGATGGAAGTCCATTCGCCCGGGTACGATTCCCTTTCCCACCAGTAGTTTCGCGACCAGTCTAGACCGTCACATATGATCCGTTTGGATCCTGTTTGTCTCAGATCCGACCATAGATGGGTGACTAGTAGAGCGGCTAATGTGAGCCCCTGCTTGTCTGTGGCTTAGTCGCACTAGTTACTCCTATGAATCATCATTTGATGGGCTAAAAGACTCATCATTGACCCATGAACTCAGGGCAGGATGCCTGATCTGTTGACAGCAGGCCATCTTTAATGAAAATAGGCACTATGCAAGAACACGTGACAGACACGGTGACTGGATCTTATAGATACTGTCGGTATTACGAAAACTACCCCGCACCAAGGAGAATGAAAGTTATTGTATATATCTAAATGTACCTCTCTCATTATACCATCATCTTCCCGTAGCCCCCGTATAGTTACGGCAACTTAGCTAAGACGGTATCTATAATTCTCCTCCAAGAGCGTACAAAACGCCCTATGTCAAATAGGTCTCCGAAATAAATGTGAAACCCGGCAAGTTCCATGGCGCTTCGTTATATGCCCTGGTCGGCAGCCTTTTTCGGGTTTCCAATCTAGTATACATCACTAGCTCTCCTCAAGCGTTTCGTAGATAGAACTAAGATGCAAAAACATAAATACGGGAACGGACTGAGTAGGTAGGCATTATCAGTGTCGGCACCTTCAACCATGGGATATATACCTCAGCTCGCTGTGTTGCGTTATGGTCTTGTTTCGTCCGTTCCCAACAGTAAGATATCGTCGCTAAAATGATTTCAGTGTAGTCTCAGGCGAAGGATTCGGAGCAGCCAAAATGTTGAGACTACGAACATGGGACTTCACCATTAGGATCAATGCAGCAAGATAGATCAGCTTGATATCGGGGTAATCGATATTGTACGTCTCAAGCGAGAATTAGTAGCATAGCTGGTTAAAACTGCTAATCGCCATGCTGTGCCAGAGCTTCTAATTGCCACTCCCCTAAAGTTGCTAGCTGCATCCATGAGTTCACCTCTCCAGGAGGCTGTCGAGAGGGGCCTGTCACCGCTGACATGGTCACCCTTTCTCATTGAGACTGTCTACGAATCTCACGTGGTCGCCATGGCCTCGAAAACAGCCCAGAAGACATGCAAATTGATGACTTGACTTCCGCCGCGACCATTGGCGGCGGCATGTGTAAGCTTAGCACCCAGCTCCGCACGATGAGGGTTGAGATATAGGCAGACAGGCGTCCACACATGACCCAAAGCTGAATACGAGCTGCTAGTGTACATGCAACTAATACCGCCGAGCGCTTAATGTCACCGGTGTGCCGGTGGCCGCAGATAGAATCCGCGACGGCAACCATCATCGGGCTTCTAGGTACACCTCATGCCTGCCACACTCCGCCCGGGAGTAGTGGGTATTTGTTCCTTGACCTGTAGACTCCGCATCCGCCTAGGCAGTGGTACCTCGGCTCTGGTTCATGAAGGAATTTTTGTCCGTAATTGGACGCCATGCCATTCTTTCATCTGGTCGCCAAGCACAGCATTGACCATCCTCTGTTGCTTCAACATATTGACCCCCCGAAACTTCTCTGACGCGATCTCAATGCCGTACATGGAACCACAGCCTCCCGAAACATCCTGCACCATGAGCTCGGTCGGCGAGAACTCAGCAGCTAACTTGTCCCATATCTCCGACTCGGCAGGATTAAGGTAGTCGGGCTTCTCCGGGGTGGTCGGAGGGCTTCTTGAGGCTGTCGCTGTTGCTTCTGAAGACGTCGAATATCTAGATTTGTGGGCTGGAAGGATAGCGGATTGAGAACTTGTAAGTGACCAGGCTTTTGGTCGACTAGTGGCGGGCGATCGCGCAAGCCGTCCAAGCTTGGTGGTTGCGACAGCCTGTCGGGTTGTTGAGAGAGCTAGCCAGCGACACCGAGCGCACAGCATGATCGAAGGATGCGTATAACCGATATCAAGGACCCTGCTGGATCCTAAGCTGAAGAGGTGGATACGAGTTAAAGTTCTTCGTTGTTCCTCCTGATGTAAGTGGCTCTTCTCGTACTGCACGCTGCGGTGTTGAAAATGACGGGAGGCTAAAGCTTCTTTGTAGATGCACCAATTGAATCATGGCTAATTCCGAGTGCTGACCTCGGTCTTGCAATTGACCGAAACCCGCGCATTATCCCTTGATCCGGGTGCCCCGATATCTGCATATATTTGTCATTCTATCTATCAATTTGCAACTCCAGTCAGTTATTTAATGTGCCTTGCTCCGTTCATGCCCGGTCCAAATAACTACGGCCCCTACCAGAAGATCCCGGTTTTTCACTTCATTGACTGGATTTTGATAGAATTCACACTGCCGTTTCCCGTTAGCAAAAGGACGTGGGGCATATAGGGACTGTATTAATGATTGCATGAGGATACCCCACAGACCCGAGTCCTGTGGCCCTTTATATAAACACATCGCCACTACCTAATCTCAGTGTTACCTGCTCTACGGCGTACCTTACACACCTCGTTTACGAACCGGATTCGAAACATTTGGCTTACACATAGCAATCACTTGGGAAGCCGCTGCTAATAAGCTGCACTTGATTATGTCCCGTAGTATATAGCCCAACATTATTTACAGAAATACGTAGTGTCATATTTCCCTGTTATTATTAAGGTTTTTCGGGCCTATTTATAATGAAGCTCGCTAGTGATATGCCTGTGGTATGTACAAATGCAAGTTCTATATGCTACAGTGGCAGGCGCTAGTCAAAAAAAATGGCGCACCCCACCGCCATCCCCTCTAAAATACCATACAATCTACATATATTTCAAGAAACAACTAAGGTTTTCCACGACGTTCTATAGATAAAGCTTTAAAATTGCATTTTATAATAACTTTAGCCATTAATTTAATAAGTTATACGTTATCTTTTACTTTTAATAAAGTTTTTTTACCGTTATATTATTAATATAAATATAACCTTTTACCGCCTTTTATTTATTATATCCCAACCTTTTTTAGTTAACATTATAAACTTTTACGTATTAACGTAAAGGTTATTAGTAATATAGGATTTAACCTTTTTAATAATATTTTCGATCGGGTTCGTTTTTAGATTATCGTAAACGTTATAAATAACGGTATAACCTTTAAAATATAGTTTAAATCGTTATTTTGCTATATAATTAGGTTTTTACGACCGAAGTAAAGCTTTATAAACGTTATCGTTTATTTTATAATTTCGATATACTTTAATGAATTTATTTTGTTACGGGGATTTTTAACTTCGTATTAAAAAAATAATAATCGTTAACCGTTGTAACTATTAATTTTATAACGTAACAAAGTTTCTGTTTGTAATGTTTAAAAAAAAGATTATAATAAAGTTATTATTAAAAGCGTTATTTTTGCCGGCGTTACTTTTGATTTATGATAACGTTAAATTCGGAAACGGTTTATTATACGTTATAAATTTTAATTTTTTTTAACGTTACTTTTTCCTTTTTTTTTAAAACCGAAATATATTTTATTTTTGGAAATTAATTCTGCAAAGAAATTAGGGTCCTCCTAGTAACCCCTTTTTAATTTCCGTTCGGCTTGCTTTATCCGTTATTTTTTGGTAAAATTATTAAGCCTAGGTTTTTTCGTTTCGGGATAAATATAAATCCTTAACGGTTTTAAGGCTTTTTTAATTATATTCGTAAAATATTAAAAATTCGTTTTAACTTTTTTTACGAAATTTTGTTAACTTAGGCAATAATTATTTTAAAGGTAAAATATATAATAATAAAAATAATTAACAAGCTTAATTTAAATTTTATCGAATTTACGTTTCCTTTTTTTCTTTTCGCTTTAAGGCAATATATTAAAAGCTTTTTTTTTTAACGTTTACCTGTAATCTTAAAACGCCGAATATCTTAAAGATTTCGCGATTTAAAACGCCGACGTTAAAGGTATTATTAAGCTTTTTAGTCCCCCTAACCTTGGCTTTAACCGTACTATTAACGTCCATAATTATCATTTAAAAAGCGTAAAAGAATTTTAAAAAAAAAAAAAAGAAAAAGGGAAAATAAAAATACTTATTTTGATCGCAAAGTTTCGCTCTTTAACATAATGCAAAAATATTATACCATCGTCATCGATATTGGTAAGTTATAAAGGAATGAAATCATTATGATATTAGCATTTAGAGTGCGATATTGAGGCTAGCTGGAGTAGTGCGCCATTTTTTTTGACTAGCGCCTGAGTGGGTACCTCCTCAAAGCTTGTTTATTATGGTACAGGTTGTTATAGCTTAGGGTTGAACTTGCCCCGGATGCGTTCGCCAAACATAAAGAAAGCAAGCGGTATCGGGATGAGAGCAAGAGAAATGAACCCAAGTAGGCTGTTTCCCCATCCTAATCCGAGCGCGTTATACATCTCGAGACCACCCAGAGGAAGCAGCGCGCCGAGGAGGCATCGTAAAAGTGACATAGCAGCCGTACACGAGGCCGCGTAGCGAGGATAGGTGTCGAGGAGGTAGTTCTGGATGCTGAACTACGGGAAGTTAGCTTCAGCGGTCACCTTACGAAGGAGTTGCACATCGAAACTTACCATAACACCCATCAGCCCGGTGCTGAAGACGAGAACGCCGATCATGGGCACGATCCAGTGCACCGTATATTCCGTGGTCCATCCGTATATGAACAGACCAACAGGAAGCGCGATACCGCTCGGGATAGTGAGGACAGGTGTGATTCGGATCTCTGGCTTGTGAGTGTTCCCCTTGTCCTTGTTGTGCTTGACTACCTTATCGCTCAGTGCACCGAACATAATAACCCCAATCAACATGCCCAGTCCGGCCGGAAGAAAAGTCAGACCGGTGTCGCCCTCGCTGAAGCCGTATTGGCGGGCGTAAACGAAGGAAAAGGTCGTGATGAGGAGATAGAGGATTCCGTATACGATGGCGACGTAAAGCGACATGAGTGTGACAATGGGTGTGACGAGCAAGAGCTTCAAGGGGCGAACGATGGCCAATTTAAACTGCTCTTTGGGTGGTGCTCTCCCAGAAAGTTTGCTGTACAGATCTGGGTTGCCTGTTGCTTTGCGCAGTCTACGGGTCTTCTGCTCCATTAAGACCGGCGCAAAAGATTCTCGGAGCCAGAAGAACGAGACGGGTATGCAGAAGCCGCCCTGAGCATCGAGTCAGTCATGCCGCAGCTATACGGTACACATCTAAAGGCGGACCCACCATGATGGCGATCAACCAGTACACCCATCGCCAACCGGCGGCCTCTATCAAATATCCACCTGCGATGGGACCAATGCAAGGGCCGAGAAGGGGGCCCATAGCCCACGCGGACATGGCTCTACCGCGCTTCTCGACGGGCATCACGTCAGCAATACTGCCACTGCCGATGGTCACCGGCACCGCTCCGGAAAGGCCCATAAGCAACCGGAAGGCCATGAACATTCCGATGTTCTTGCTCAGGGCGGTGCAGACAGTGAATATGACGAAGAGGATGTTACCCCAAAAGTACAGCGGCCTACGACCGTATATCTCACTAAGCGGCGCTACCGCAAGCGGGCCGAAGGCGAAGCCGAGGATGTAAATAGACACGAGAAACGTCGCCGTCGTCGCGGATGTCTCATTGAACTCCTTCATGATGGCGGGAACGCCGGGTGCGAACATCGAGGACCCCAGCGGGCTGTCGTTATCCCGTTAGTCACATAACTGGTAGACCGATGAGTGATGCTGTCCAACTCACGTTACAAGGGTCAGGATCGACAGTACGGCAATATTGAGCCATTTCTTCTTATCGGACCAGTTCATAGGGTTCTCCTGGTCGTCTGGGCCGTCCCAGTCCACAACATTCGGGTCCGTCCCGATGGCCTCTTGCTCCTTGGCGGCACCGGCTTCAATGCCGAAATCTGCATCGGATACTAAAGTATTGTTGTCACCAGGCGGCACTGATACCGGTATCGAATCTGGTCTCTTCTCCATCGAACCGGTGTCGGCCATTGGATGACCCGGTTCTGGCTTTGATGGTTCTGCCATGATTGCTTGACGATGGGATCTCTACTCCGGGAGGAAGAGCCATGGTACTACTGCGATACCAGCGGTCTACGTCATTCGTCTGTAAGGCTAGCTGCAACTCATTCCGGGATTTTGGAAACTGAGGCTTCACCAGCAGTGTTTATATCCCTTTTGGAATTTGACATGGACCCTCGGCATGCATAACGCGTGTCGGATCCGGGGCCGTTCCGGGGGCCATTATGCACAGAGTTATGCACGGCCGGGGGCGAGCGGGTTGGCCGGCATTACCAGTGACGGCATGCCTGCAACATGGTTGATCTGAATCTGGCACTGTGGAGGGCATAAGTCCATTCGGCGACGGATGTCTCCAGGCATGCACAAATAGACTTATTAAGGGACGGGAGGAAACCGGATCGCATAAAGTTATAAATCGGACTTTCTCTAAATCCCATAGGCCCGAAATTCTTGGGGTTCTAGACCAGATGTTCAGTGGGCTGGGGAAGATTTGCTTTCCGAAATTGGACACATTACAAAAAGTTATGCTTGAAGCGATCGATAAGGGGACTGCAAGATATCCTATAGGATGCAGAAGTGACCCTTCCACCTCGTACTCGGCTGACGCATCCGGGCTCGATACTCGTATTTCGTGTACCATACGAGGCCTTAAACGAGGACATTTTAAACAGAGCCAAATGTACCGAGTTGAAGCAGTTGCGTTCTAACTTTTAAACACCGGTAAATATATTCCAGAATTCGTAACCTCAAATACGTCAATATTTTGTCCGTGGAATTTTAACTCGAGGCGTTGATAAACCCGCAGCGAAGGTATGTTTCGATTTTGAGGGTCGTAGGATAGAACTGTGAATATTCGTTTGCATAAAGAGCATGATTACGGCGCATGGCGAGAGCCTAGCCGGTCCCACGCCACGCTCCGTTTTGCATAATTACTGGCTTTGACATCACGCAAAACCGGTTATGAAGCCGACCCGGAGCCGGCGCGGTCATATCTTCTTCGATCCCGATGGATGGCTCCGTCAGCTTTCTAATCGGTTATAAGGCGATATAAGGTGATATAATGCGAAGGTGGTGTGACGTAAGACATGTCAAGCGAAATGATCTACCTGCCTACATACCTTGGTACTTAGGGCTAGCCAACGCACCGATGATGCAGTGGACGCCCCGGATACGCCTGACAGGGCATACTGTCACTGTGATTGCGGCGTATCGAATTCCGATTTCCTATGCCGGGCACCATGGCTCAAATCCTTGCCGAATTCCTTACTGCGTCATAAGGTTACTTCGAAGAATCAGGGGAAAAAGCCGGCAGCTTCTCGGACTCCATTGTAAGCACGATTGATTCAATGCCGTTAAAACTGGATGACGTTGCAACCATCAGATTGTCAGCGCCTTGCAGGAGACTACGGTAAATATCGCAGCTCCGCTGCAATACTGCCCTCCCATGTATCGTTCCTCTCTAGGATCATGTGCTTTCTTTAACTATCTCTCTATTCTCGGTTTATTACTTGACCACACTCCCACAGGGTCATATGGGGGACCCCGGGTAACCCCTATTTAACCAGACGTTCTATACGTCTGCGCCGCGTAGCGTACGGT
Source organism: Monosporascus sp. CRB-9-2 (assembly GCA_004155915.1). Lineage (NCBI taxonomy): Eukaryota > Fungi > Ascomycota > Sordariomycetes > Xylariales > Monosporascus > Monosporascus sp. CRB-9-2. The sequence goes on from QJOA01000408.1 coordinate 31,609, forward strand.
GAACGGTATAGTTTCTTCGACGTCGTATTGTGCTGGATCCCTAGCATCGCCATAGATGTGTAGCGCCTCGATGTTAAACTTATACGTTCCGGCGGGGGCATAACTACCATCCGGCATAGAACCGTCCCAGAACAGGTAGTATTGGTCGCGCGACAGGTAGGTTAGGGGTGAGCCGAAGATGTCGCCCAGGACCTCATCGGTTGAGTTGTCGCCACCGACGCGCACAAGCTTGTAGTGGACCTGAGGCGAGCCGAAGGCCAAGAGCGACACGGCGACGGGGATCGTGTCCTCGTCGGTCGCGGTACCCGGCGCGGGCAGGACGAAGGACGCGTTCCTGCCGGTGATGGGGGTCAGTTGAGGGTCGGTCGAGAACGACAGGTAGCCGATGTCCAGGACCTGCACCGAGTTGAGGCTACCGACCGCGCCGTTGTAGGGAAGTGAGAGGCTGTCGCCGTTGGTTCCGTTCAGGGTGATGTAGCCCGAGTAGACGGGGAGGCGCGAGCCGTCGAGCTCAGGCGGTGTGACAGTAACGCTGATGACCGCCTCGCCGCCGGCGGGGACCGTGACCTTGGTCTCGGACAGCTCGACAGTTGCAAACTCTTCGGTCAGCTCGAGTCCCGGGAAGAAGTCCGGGTAGATGTCGCCTGAGAAGGTGTAGGCAGCTGCGGCGCCAACGCTACCAAGCTCGTAGGTCACGTCTTCATCGCCCAAGTTGGTGATCGTGAAGTTGGTGGTATCGACGAAGTAGTCGGTGTCATTGAAGGCGAGACTCGACTTGCTCAGAAGCGTGGTGACGAAAGCGGCGTCGTAGGCCCGGACCATACCGGCGCCCTGCTGCGCGACTGGGGCCAACACCGGGTATGTCGCGGTACCGTCATTGAGGAGCTGCGGGTTGGCGGTAGCCGACAGAAGGCTCTCGATGGTGAAGGGGTCAAACGTCTTGCGAACGTTGGCGACCAGCGCGTAGATACCCGCCACCAGAGGGCAAGCCATGGATGTTCCGGAGATCACTGCATAGGATCCGAGGACGACCGGCCAGGTGGACAGAATCATACCACCAGGGGAGGCAAGCTGAGGCTTGATGTCCATCTCGAAGGTCGGGTTCCAGGTGGTGTAAGTGCTGGGATATCCACCCGTGATGTTGTTCCTCTGCTGGGTCAGGGATACAGGCGCGGTCAGGGGGTCGTCGAAGCTAACGACAACCTCGGATCCGGCCTCCAGACGAGCAACCCAGGCTTCACCCTGGTCGGCGGTGACCTATGTCTATTTAGCAACTTGTCGCCGTTGCTCCCGAGAGTGCGAGACTTACCATTCCAACGCCCTCAATGCTCTCCACGCCGGTCGCAGCGACAGCATTAGCGCCGATTCTAACATTGTTGTAGAACATGACATATTTAGCACCAAACACTGCGGCGTTGGTGGCCTTCTCGACGAAGGTACACGTTCCCCTTCGGATGAGGACAACGTAACCAGATAGATCAGGGGTGTCAGCGGGATATGGTTCGCAGCCGGTAGCCGGGTCGGTGATATCGTAACTAGGGGCCCAGAGAGGGAGGCTGACATCAGCCCAATTGCTCGGTTCTCCAAGAGCGTATCTGAAAGTCTCTTCAGCGCCGCCATCAACAGCGAAGGAAGACTCGGTAAGGAGGAGCGGCGTGACTTCATTGTCGAAAGATGCAATTGAGGTGACCTTCTTTCCATTAGATGCTGTGCTGGCATAGAACAAACCAAACTCGCCATCATTACCCGCCGAGACAGTGCAGGGGACGCCCGCCTCGACGATCCTGGAAACCGCAACAGCCCACGGGTCCTCGCTCCAACCGGATGCGCCGCCGATGGAGGCCGTAATGATGTCGGAGCCCGCCTCATATGCCTGCATGTAAGCCTCGATCAACACATCGTTCGCAGCACCTCCAGTGCAGCCAAAGACGCGGTAAGAGCCCAGCGTGACATCCTTAACCGCATAGATTAGCCATCATCATCGTTATAGCCCCAGGGATCCCCATCGGCTTGACTTACGGGAGCAGCACCTGTGAATCCAAGTTCGTTCCCCTGTGCCGCAATGATACCAGCTACGTGGGTACCGTGACCTCCACAACCGTCATAGGGGCTACGAGGTTCAGCATGGTCCCATGTGTATCGAAGCTTTTCGCGTCTCTACTTACTCAGGGTCGGGCACCGGAGTGTTGTCACCGTTGTAGTCGTCACCGACAATATCAGTGCCGTAACTCACAAGGTAACCGGGACCGAATCCACCCCCAAGAGCTGGGTGAGTATAATCAGTCTGGAGTTGGTTATTAGCATATGTCCCCTGCACATGATATGATACATACGCCGGAGTCAATAACGCCAATCTTTACGCCCTTGCCTGTGATGCCCTTCGCCCGGAGCTTGTCCACTTGTGTCATGACATGAGGGCTGAAGGTATCGTTGCCTAGCTGACGCTTGACGTTGTGAATGTAACTCTGGCCCCCGACCGACCCGGTCCACACAACTTCGTCCTTGGGAAGGTAGTACACTTTATTCGGCCACATCCGTTTAACGCTGCCGAGGGCGGCGACCTTGCTCGCTTGCACCTCAGCGTTCGCGAGATCCTTAAACTGAATCGACGCTCCCCTGAACAGCGTGTGATTTAGGGTCATACGTGTTTCGGCTACAGACCCGATGTGGTTGAAGAATTCGGCCGAATCCTATACGATTCCCTCCCCGTCAGAATCACACCACCGACGGGGTGGGACCGTCTCGTGTTGCTTACCGCAGCATCGTCGAACTCGACAATGTAGTTGCCCTGGAGGATCTTGCTTTCGGATTTCACCGCTTCCGCTTGGGAGAAAAGGCCAGCCGCGCTCGCAAGCAGCGGCAAGAAGGCACCAGTTCGGACCATCTTTGCTGGGGCGGCTCAGGAACGGACCAAGCCAGGAGGCGCGAGGGCAACGAAGGCGATGGCAAGAGAGAGAACGAGCACAGCCGGACTCACTGGGAGAGAGCGATCACGACCCGCTTCGTGGATGCGGGAGCCATCCATATTTGTAGGTATTACCCTAGGCTATAGATCGTCATACTCGATTCCGACAATGCCGGCCATTGGGCGTTGGCAGCACTAGGCATCACCAAGACACCGCAGGGTCTCATTCCGGCATGCAGCATGATAAGCTTGGCCCATTCGCAATATAACGATTACCCTTCCAGCTTCCGTTGTCGTATTAGGACACGAGCTAGGGTGACTACAGAACCGTTCTTGCTCCGCAAAGCTTGGCAGCTTGGCAGGGGATTCGCCGTGCGGATGCAGCAATTGGCAGAATTAGCCCCCGTCATGGAGATTGTAGCCCTTATCCATCGCGGCGCACTTACCTCAGTCGGGCAGGTGGGTGTTGCAAGCTGCGACAGATCCTACACCCGGCTGGCCCGGGTCCAGGCATGCGTTCAATATCCATCATGAATCATCTTCCTCCGTGGGAGAATAAAAGGTGAATCCAGACCGCGACGGTCATTGCGTGGTCCCCATCACCCTTCTAGCATACGAACTTCGAATCTGAGTGCTTTTACATATGCAGTCACCGTTTCCACCTCGAGTAAATCTGCCGGACATAACTTTTTGACGAGATATCATTATGTCTGGTTGCTTGAGACTGTGAATATAGCATGGTAAACATTGTACAGAGAGTCTGCCCGCCCTTTTGCGCCAACCTAAAAATCGTGGGTTGATAACCCGACTTGATCAGTGCCCCTTGGGGATTCGACGCATCATGGCAACATCCCGGAGTTGTCTTGGAGTGGGTCTGTCATATCCGTGAACAGCTGTCTCCTTACCACTAGTGGCGATGGCTCTCGCGCTCATTCAGGCTGATATTCCGCCAACGATCTTTTTGTTTTGACGTTACTATGCCTAATGTAGTACGCCTACACGTGGGAGTGAGGTTCGAGTTGTATTTGCCACGAGATAAATGTCTGAGACCGGCAGACCTGAGTTCTAAAGCAGGATCCAGGATCACGGGCAAATGCATACAGTAGTCCAACAGCGACTCGTTCTACATAGTCGACGACTTTCAAAAGTGAGGCTCTGACTACAGTGGGAATTGCTTACTGGAGGCGTACGAAGGTCCCGTAACCCTTGCTCTAGTGGCTAGGCGGCGCGTTGACTGGAGCCCCTTATCGTGGGGACAAGCACCAACTTCTTGGGGCCTTTCCCTACGCCACTGGGGTGACGGTTGGTCCGTTAATTCGTCGCTAGAATAAAGAATATTTAAAACGGGCGGGAAACAGGGGAATTGGTGAGCGCTAATCTCTGGTATCTTTGAACCGAATCACCTTCAAAACTCCGCTAGAGTGAAGTCATTCTGCATCTGCGGTCCCGTTTGAGTTTGCCCTAGTTTCTTTTCTTTTTACCATGAAGCTTGCCAGTCAACCAGTTCATTCAATTATTTGAAGAATCAACAAGCCACGCAGCCACGCACTCCCTGGCTTACCGGTTTTCGAGGTGTCTGAGTATTCGCGGACTGCCATTCCGATGACGGCGATCGCGTACCGTAAAATCTCGATAGCTCGTTCAAAGCTACTATAGTGCTAATGCAGTATTCCCCTGTTCTAGCCCTTATAATATTCTTTTTATAATTCATAAAAGGCGGCCTAAGCTAATTTTGGGAAAACGCAAGATAGGTGAAATTCCGTAATATGGGTGGGTGATTTCCACCGCTTAACCTTTTGTAACGGTAGCCCCGCATTAGCTTTCTACAAATTTATCGAGATTTTACGTAGAGTAGACGCGGGGCTCACGACTCTCTACTATGTAGTGCCACCAGCCGGTAATGCGAAGTTCGATCTAACAACCAGTTTTTGAACTCATCTCCCTATGCAGCCAGCCATGCAGCGCAATGCATCTCGTCAATATTCGAAGCAAGTTAATAAAATTCGGCATGCTCATTGGCTTGAATGGCCATACTCGTTCGGCACACCAACTTCCACGGCCTTTTTATGTCAGGCAATCATCTACTGGCATGCGTGGGCTAAGCTTTCGCTGACAAGCCGCTATTCGCCGCTGACAGATTTATATGCATTTGGAATGAAACCGGGTGACCTGTATGATTTACCATGTATAATACTCTTTATCACTGCGGAATATTACTGTGAGAGGACCGACTCCGGTTTTGAGACGTTTCTTGTCGTACGATGTGAGCGCGTTCTATAGTACATATTGTTAGAAATAGCAAAGTCACCCGCTTGGGCTTGTTCTATAACATGGGCTGAAGGTCGGTTCCAAGACCCTTCGGTTTGTTCTACCGCGAAAAGTCTTTCATGCGCCCCATCCCCCCTCCCTTCCCACATAGGCTATCGAGCGACTCCGTTCCGAAGGACGTTGTTCGTCTAGGTGAGTCAAAGAAGTATGTACTTGCTACAAGATGCATTGATATCCTGGGTATGAGCTACTATACATGCTAGCACCACTATAACACCTATAGGAGTCGTAACATGATAGATGATGGAAGGCGCCGTCTGCTTTAACGCTAACTGAGTAGAGAGTATCATGCCTAGCCTAGTCTGCAGTTCTATCGGGATTGTTCCTTACAACTCTAAACCGGTCGGCGTTCCGAGCTTACTGAACTGTGAGACCATAGAGACTTATGGTCATGCTTACATATAGAAAAGACTCTTTCCTAGTCTAACTTCGAAGGGGTCTGCTCGTTCACATTTGACCCCTTCGGCACTGGGAATGCGGTATCTTATATGCCCAGTCGCTCTTCGTAACTGGAAAATGACGGGAGCAGTGCCAGAAGCTTTAGATTTATACTCCACCCCGGCGACGCAATTGTCATTTACCGGAGTTCTTGATGCTCTACTCAAAGAGCCGACCAGCCCGCCACTCCCGGTCTAACCATGGACTAGGATACATTGATATTCTCTTATTGGGTCTGCCTGGCTTAGACGGTATGAGTTGAGCTAATAGGTTAAATCTTCAGCCTTCAGCACAGCTAGGTTATATTATCGGAAGTCGTCTAGAACGTCGCTCCGCTGCTTCATTTTGGCTATAGAGCCTTGGGAAAGGAGATTAAAAAGATTTTAAGATAATGAACTACTTGGTGGCTCCGCGGTTTTATCGTCTGGGAAAGAAAACGAAGTTAAATTTCTGCACTTACCTATCTTTTTCATTGTCATTCTTTTTCCTTCCCCTTTTCCTCGCCAGCCCGGAAACCGTGTCCCCGCGTCTTTAGACGTCCCCTAAAAGAAAAACGAAAAAAAGAGAAGATAGAAAGTCGCCTAGCCCTTTGTCTCCTTTTGTAATGGGCATACGTACGACGCTTAAAATATTTTATACATAGTTACCGTTACATAGGCAATCAAAAGCATATTGCCAGCAGACGCCATTCCTTCCATAGGGAAGAGTCCTAACTTGATATGCCCATCAGGGGGTTACACGCAAACAGAGACGAAACAAACGATACAGGGGGACCCTATATTGATATCTTCTTAAGCCCATTCTTTGATTACATGAGCTTTCAGTGTCATTGTTGAGAACCTTGCTGATCGGCTGTAAAGCTCTTTGGGGGATTTGAGGCTTGGTTAATACGCCACCACCTGAGTGCTGTACATATTTTGAGCAGTCGATGACATGATCGCTAAGCATTGCAGACGAACCCGAGATCTTCCCTTAAGCCTGGCTTGTTCTACCCGCATCTAGACCTTTATACAAGCTCTATCTTGTGCACACATTGTTCCGGAGCTAGCCCTCATTAGGTGCGGCTGAGGCACATGTTAGACAAGATCTAAACGCCAAACCAATGCGAGGGAGCAACATGGCATAGAGTTCAGCCGCTAGCCAAATAGTCGCTAGACAGATGCAGCCAAGGACCGCAAGGCAGATTTGACTTCAGCCGTCCCATATATTCAAGCCAACCCTTCCTCCCCCCTTTCAACCTTCATCCTCCTTTCCTGTGGATTCCAGAACCGCAGTAGATTTTGACCATGCCTTTCGACTTCAAGGCGTACGACGCAAAATGCAACGGCCTGACGCCGGAAGAACTCCAACGGGAATGGGAACACTACACGCGCCTTATCTCCGGCGCCTCCACGTCCACGGCGGTCTCCGGCCTTGCTGTACCCTTCACACTGGGAGTCTCTACGATTGGTGTAGCGATGGCTGCACCTGCCATCCATAATGCACGCAAGAAACGAGACATCATTGAGAAACATCTCCAGAAACACGGCAGGACCCATGTTACTCGTAAACGTGATGTCGTCGGAAGCATGGCCGTGAGCGGAACTATTGGCATTGTCACACTGGGCGTGGGCACGGCGGGCGCCGATGCGGTGGCCACTGCCGGGGCTGAGCATGGGATATCCGCTATAGTGGAGAACGAGACGGCCATCAAAATTGTTACACATGCTGCATTGGACGGGGTGGGGATGGGCATCGAGCATGCTCATACGAGCCACCTGAAGAAGAAGGATGCTGTCAAAGCCTTCCAGGCCGCCGGCGTCTTCCAAGCTGTAGAGAATGCTAAAGCGGCCGAGGCTGGTTATTCGGTCCAGCCTTACAATCCCCAGAACTTCGCTGCTGGAAGCAGCACCGCTCAGATTAGCCCGCCGCCGCCTCCCCCTTATACTCCTGGAGCACAGCAACCCCCTAGCTACTACGCAACCCCAAGTCATGTATACGCATCGGATGTTAAGACAGTTGGTATGTATACGCAAGGTCCACATGACAGTCGGTATGTGGAGTCAGCAAATACCGGCCAACATCTTTCTCAGCCCTATGGCCCAAATCGTGCCCAGTTCCAACAGAGCTGGCCGACAGGAGGTACTACTACCTCAGAGACTACTTCAATGCGAGGGGTTTTGGAACCCAATTTTCCCGCACAAACGAATCCACAAGGTCCCCAGGCAAATTATAGCATGTTATATGCACCGTCTGGGCCCCTAACCCCTATTCAACAGCCAAGCCAAGTGCAGAATGATCAACCTCGGCAGCAATTCCAGCAGTACACAATTATTGACTCCCAAATCCCACAGGAGCTCCCTTCAGGTCACAACTCAAGCTCTATGGTGGAGATGTATGACATGAAGTCTATGGCAGAATCGCTCCCCCCGCCGCGAACGGATTCAACTTCGTTATGCGAACAGCAGCGTCGTGATAGTATTGTCCGGAGGCCACTAGCAAAGCAGCAGTCCCAAGAGCCCCAAACTCATTCTCCCCCACCCTCCCCGCAGCCCGCGCAACATGACGGCTCTGAGTCGCAGCCAGTCAGTCATGACACTGGAATACCGCCGCCTCCTACTACTCTGGCAGACACCCAATCTGAAGCTAACCCACAGCAGGAGCTCCAGCCATCTTCAAACTCTCAAGCAGACAGCGCGGCTTTGCCGTCTAGTCCTCAGCACTCTCGGGAAAGTGGATTATCACAGTACATTCCTCAGTCTCCGCCGCAGCAGTGTTCAAGTCCTCCAGGACGAGCAACCCCGTTCGACATATCAAGTTTATGCGGCCCGGATATAGGCGGACCGCTTACCTCTACGGCACAGACTACGGCGCGGAATTATGGAGAACACACGACAGCGCCGTCACTCATAGCCCAAGAGCGGCCATGTCGGGAAGTTTCGGGCCCGACAGGGCACGAGAATCCCAAGAGGACGCATGACGACTATCCGAAACCAGATCACCAACAGCACACTAACTACATCCAACAAGAACAAACAGGGATGCCCGAGGAGGATAAAGGTAGCCATTGGCAACCAGACCCTCAACAGTACCTTAGCCACGTAACACAGCAGCACACGGGGATGTCTCTGGATACGCAACGTATCTATCCCCAAACGAGTCATCAGCAGCACATTAGCTATATACAGCAGCAAGAAACGTGGGCTACTCAAGGGGACCACCGAAATTATGCGCAGCCGCATCGTCAACAACACCCAGGATACATTCCGCAGCAGCAAACAGGAATGTCTCAGGGGCCGACTGGGCAGCAGCCACAACAGCCCGCAAACCCTACGCAGAGATATTCGCTTCAATCAGGGTTATCTCCAAGCCCTCTCCCTCCACCTCCTCCACAGTTCACACCGACTGGCAGTCAAGGGATTCCCTATTTCCCGCCGCCACCTGGACAACCACAGGGGGCTCGTTCACCCGCCCCATTTACTTCGCCTCTTCCCCCAGCTCCCAGAAACTCGATCCAGCGGAAGCCAGTTCAACAATCCACGGTAGCCCAGCTCCAGTATCCACCAGTCTCCATCCCGGAACCGTACCGTCCCGTAGAGATTCCCGCATCGTATCATCAAGCGCCCCCATTCGCCCAGCAGCAATACCAACTGGGTAATCCATTGAATTCAAACCCGCAACATCCGGCCAGCCTGATGCATCCGCATATGTCCGGCTTTCCCCAAAGTCCACTAACACCCCCTGACTCACCACCACAGATCATTCAACGCACCGGCTCAAGTTATTTCCAGGTGGTGGCCAACCACCAGTATCAAAACATGTATCCGATGTATCAACGGTGAAACGGATGTAACGGCGGATAGACATTGTATGTGTGGACTCCGAAATCAATTATTCGAGGTTGTTGGGGTCCACCATCAGAACGATTACCTCGGGGTACTGATAGTTATGGGCTGCATATAGAAGGCTTGCTGGCGTTTAATCTGATACATGATGACAAAGAGTAAAATCCCGTCACCACTCTTAAAAGCCAAAAGTATGGCAATATGCCTTGAGTCTATGAATGAAGAGATCGGGGGTCAGTTTAAACTATGGATGGTGGCTTCTAAGGTCCGGCTGCTTCCTCAAGGATATGCGACGGGCCTATAGCCGTAGTCACGAGAACGCCGGCAGCGTAAAAAAGCCTCTGTTAACCATAGATGCAGATGGTATTCATCATACCTTGGTAGTGGTTGTAGAGATAAGACGTTTGCATTGTTACCAATCTCAAACACCGTAAGCCAATATATCTATCCTGAGCTGCTCGCGTCTATGTATGCACCGTCTACCATGATACACCTCTAGGTAACTTGGTCCTTATGACTGGGATATCCGAAGAAACAAATTGAAGCCACCGTCCTACCCGGACGTCTAGGTGAAACAAATCTTACGCCTGAAGATGCCTGCCGAACTGTTCCCACTTCCTCGCAATCGGTATGCTGAAAACGACCCGTGTTTCGCAAGAAGGTCACCCCTCTGAAAACAAAAACACGATCCTGTAAATGGTAGGCTCGAGAATCGTTTTAGTGATCCTCAACGTCCTCGTCCCGTCCGGGATACATGATGTCTTGGACTACGACCGCCCGGATCTGTGAGTAGAGCACGAAGCAATACGTAGAAAACAAGCAGATCGACATGACGGTCACAGCCCATAGGATGGGGGTGCTGCCTAGCGCGTTGCCGATAGATGCCGTCGCCAGTATGAACCCGGTGTTCGGGAACACCATCGCCCACCAGCCAAGGTGGAAGTATTTAGGCCGCGAAGAAAGAACCGCAATGGCGGCGATGAAGAACCACCACAGCGCCAGGGCCCACAGGAACACGGCGGCGATGATGGCGAACGTTCGGATCATCGGCGCATCAGGGGTTCCGTCAAGCTCCACGTCCAGTTCGTCAGGGAGTCCCTTTGCCATGCCTATGAGTGCCAAGGCCGTGAACGATGGCGGGCCGACGTTCATGAAGAGGCCGGGCCGGTGCTCCCGGTTTGGTAGACCTGTAAGTTATATGTTCAGCACACAGCGCCTTCAAGTGGCTTTCTCTTACGAGAAGTAACTAACCCGCTTGCATCAGACGTCCGACCATATGCGAGTACATCATCATTGCGACTAGCATGCCCAACCCCTGACAAGTCGTGCCAGCAGTTACGATGGAAAGCGCATCGAGATGTGGCTGAGTTTCCGCGATGACTGAAGCAATGGTCCCGGAGAGCATGATGGGAAAGATCGGCAGGATCCAGGTTGGCATCATGGTCTTCAGCTCGAAGTTGTGGGCTGCGAAGACGAAGCTATACTGGCCGACCGCTACGCAAAGCGTGACTACCACATAACCCCAGAAGGCCGCCTTGATGACCCATGTTGATACCGCGTTATTCTCGGGAAGAGCGTATCGTTCGGAGCTTGTTATAAGAGTTGCGATGGACAGGAAGAAGGTAGGAAAGAAGAACCCCTCGCGAGGGTGTGTGATCGACCTGTAAAAGTCGCCGGGATGAAGAAGAAAACGAGAGACCATAGTAGCAGTAGTCAATGTGAAGATAATGAGGTTCAAGATATAGATGAACAGCCCGAAGCCGAGAAGGCCAGGGAACTTATGAGGCTGAACATATATCAGGAGTGACAGGCCGCCAGTACTCATGGATAATGTATACCAAGCCCAAGTGAAATGGTGGACTCGGTCTCGGAATTTCAGCCTAGGTCGGTTCGGGTCGTATATGTCAATATGACCATGACCTTCTTTGCCCTCATGTATCGTGGGAGCGGCGGAGTTGACGTGTGAGTCCATGGCGTTAACGCTAGTTCGCCCCTCTTCCAGGCGATACTGGTCTGGATCGGTTGAAGATTGCATCGGGTCCTGAGAAGCCATCCGGGAGAAGCTAAAATCTCAAAAAGGGAGTGTGGTGCCTCCGGTGCGTGCTGGGAGATAAGTCAGTGAGAGAATGGAGAATGACGCAGATTCACGGTTCAGTGAATCGCTACACGCTTGCCAGAGAGAAAATCGTCAAGGTAAAGAAGACAATGAAGCAAATGGATCATTAATGGTAATGAAAAGTGTGAATGTAGAACAGCAGAGGAGCGTACAAGTCTCTCTATATTAGGCCAACTTGTGCCGGGAGACCTCGATAGAGCGTGTGGTGTGCCGACCATATTGCGCGTCCTATTGTGGCATATGGGCCTTGGTATCATTAGGAGTCTCAGATCTGAATAGTGCCGAGCAATGTGAGGCCCCACACTATGGCGGGACACTATTAGATCTCATAAGGAGATTGATGCGAAGGAGTAACGACAAGAGTCTACGATGAAAACAGGTGTGCAAAAATACATATACTTGCAAGGAATACTTTGACAGGCGGGTCTTCACCGCTCAAACTAAGCCCGGATTTGAATCATTGACAAGTCGTGGGCCGTGCATGCATTGGGATCTTCGAAGGGCCCTGACTGAGAGGTTGATGTTCAGGCGGTTCGGAAAATAAATTGCATCTGTTGCGCCGAACAAGCTGTGTAAAGTCTAAAATTTAATAGTAAAGCAAAAGAAAATCCAGAATAAATAAGATTTATAAGGTTTAATCATTATTGAAGTCTAACTTAAAGGCAACCTTTTAAGTTCACAATAATCATCCGTGTTGTTCAATTCATAGAGTACGTTCTTGTTTGAAGAAAGGTGCAACCTATTCTCGGCGCCACTTGATGTTGAACCTAAAGTTAAGGGGTCCCAGTGTTGAGATTTTCATACCCTGGACAGACCCTGGACTGGCCCACTCGGCAATGATATCGAGTCTATCTGGCATTAGTTAGCCACATATGGGAGCCGCACTATCCTAGCAGGGGATTCCATGTGGTGGATAGGAGAATAGCTCTGAGATACTCGCAATGCCGGAGTAGGCCAAATTACATATAACAGGCTGCTCTTATACGCGTTAAAAAGACTAGTGCGCGTGGTACAAAGGTATAAAGTCTTAAAGGCTGCCAGGAGGCAGAGGTAATGGTCCTAATGCAGGAGTGCCCACGAAGTAAGGCACATGGATAGTCGAAGAATTCTGCGATACGACCCATAGACTTGATATTTGCCGTTTAGATTCCGCCAAGAGGTTAGGAGGCTCTTGCTTGGCGATACCCCCTAATATGGAATTGATCGACATATGGATCGGTCTACGATATAAGGTCCTCGCCGGGCCGGCCGGCTATTGGGTCGCATCGAAGCATAGCGGGCTAGGCGGCTCTAAGGCAAGGCGGACCCCCCACCAACGCCCGATCCCTCACCCGCCGCCATTTCCCATAGAAAATTACCAAAATCGCAAGCTTATAATTAATTCACAAAAGTAAATATAAGTATTTTTTGACGATTTGCATGGGAGACACCGGCGCGTTATGGGAATGGGGCGTTGGTGGGGGTTCCGTCTTACTTAGTTCTTATCCGCCATGCGTCGAGTTAGTCTACATAGTACGTCGCATTGGCATTATCAGAGTTGATGGAGGACTTTGTTATGAAGATACTCCATGCGGCTAATACCCTTCGTGAAGTAGGGCCTTGAGGTTGACGACCCATGTCACTCCTGTCGCAAAAGCGACGCCGCTATTACGTTACTAGCAATAGCGTTATATATACCCGTGATGCGCCGGCCCCCCCAAGGTATTAGCCGACAGGGTTATATAATCTACATTAATCGTGTTACATATTAGGTTTTCTAGTCGTTATTTATGGCGTACTTCTTGCCTATTTATAGGATTAAACCTTAGCCTTTAAGTTACGTTAGTTAATGCCAAGCTGCGCCAAGGCAGGTTAACTTGTCCAAGAAACTTGTTTCACACGAACGTTACCATTAAACCAAATAACATCTTGGCGCGAAGCGCTAACCGGGCTTATAGCTATCGCAAAAGCGACGCCGCTATTGAATTGCTAGCAATAGCATTATATATACCCTTGACAACTCCTGTGGAACCTTTTCACGATAAAACTGGTGTTTAGGCATCAATCGCAATTAGATTGGGTATTGGGAAGGCATAGTTCTACTGAATAATAAAGGGGGCTTAGAGTCACTACGCAAGTACTAGGAAACCGGTGCAGTCTCACGCTAGTGATTCACTGATAACTGTAGTGTGATGGCATCCCCACGTCCCCGCTAAGATGGTTTTGCAAGAAGGATCTCTCCGGAAGACCAAGGCTGGACACCTAGACTTAGCATCGAGAATACATACGTATGAACTAACAACTATGGCAGGACATTGTATGGATTGTGGGTGGTAGGGATGTTGTTTTCGGAATTGTTCTAGCTTGCTCACGGCAGCTGTAGATATTCTACTTATGCAGAGTATCGCCCCACAACATCTTGGTCTTATCTTCACAGCTGTACACGGACTTATGCCACGGTGTCCCATAGCAATGTCCAGATCCCTACTTCTCCAAGAGTTGCTCACGATAAGAGACCCAATCTACCAGGCTCCAGACTCTGGCTATCTTGCCTCCCCGGAACTGGTAGGTAACATGCTCCGCGAAATGAACGGGCCGACCTGTAGGCTGAACATCTCTGATCTCCTTCACTGGAGTGCCTGTGAACTCCAGTCGCGCCGCCACACGCTGGGCCTCCTCGTCGACGATTAATGTGTGGATACCGAAGTTGATGTCCGGCATCACTGTGATCGCATCTTGCATTAGCTGGCGGTAGTTGTCCAGCGCCAGGGCCTTGTTATTATGGACCACCTGTGGATGGCAGAATATCGGGAGGTCGGACTCCATTGTCCGTTTGTTGATGCAATCGATGTATGCTCTGTAGGTACTCTCTAGATCATCGCTTGGTTTTGCGTCCTCAAATCCACCTGGTTGTTTGCTAATGAAATCTGGGGCGTAATCGGCCGTGGAGCCCGAGAGCTGATTGTGAATCGCATCCCGATCCGCTAGCGTGATAGTGTTCGAGAGTTTTCCATCAACAAACCAGTTCAGGCGTTGTTCCATGAACTCAACAGTCTTGCCCGCGGCTTCGAAACCATCGGCGACTTTGGATGGTTTCCACTTCACGAGGACGGTTGATGCAAGACGTTGAGTCTTTTCATCCACTGTTACTGCATCTAGGACGATCTCAGAGACACCGGCTGTCCTCATCTCAGCGGCATAACTTTCGGGGTTGTGTGCTCTGCCATTGACTTCGCAGTTTTGGTGTATGTATCGTGGGAGATCTTCCCATCGTCCTTCATTGAGGCATCTGACAAGAGACTCGTAAACCAATCTGATGCTGGCCATCCTGTTTTTCGATTATAGTGATTAGCAACTACCTCGCAGTGCCGCCTGCGAAAAACCCCGGGTAATAAATTCTTCTAGAAAATGCGCTCCCCACACGGCAAGCACCAGGGAGGTTCTATGGCAGAAAAGGGCGTTGATGACTGTTGAAGGGCGCAATTTTGATCGGCGACTAGTGGATGATCGCGGTTCTTAGCGTTGCCCGCCTACAGACAGGGGTTTAAGTATTTCGAAACTTACGATTCTTAAGGTTTCAGTCTAATGCCTTGTTTTCATAAGTTTCTATTCTTAGGTTCAGTTTCATGTCTTGTTTCTCATTGCTGTGTACCACGTCTATCCTCCTGTTTCAATAATGAAAAACAAGCAGCATGATGTTTCGTGGGGCAGGAAGACACCGAGGGAAACGGCCGATGGTAGAGCTTTTCTGGAGCTGCTTGCTTAGATGTATCAAGGAACCGCATTACAATACTTATATGGCCAACCCCCTGGGCGTCGCCAAGGCTTTGGCCAAGAGCCCGGAATAAAACCGAGAGCTTGCGAGATGACATGGGAGAAAGGAATGCCTTGCGCTAACAAGAGAATGCCGCCTGAGGAATGGAAGAGACGGCCAGCCAAGGCTTAGGCACGTAGATGTCCATAATTCTAAATGCGGATCCCCTCTAGATGTGGTTAAAGAAAATTCAAAGCAGCTGCACGGCCGATACCACGTGCCGGTTCCCGTAACAACTGTCAGGGGATTATTGCAGTTAGTACTATACAAGCCCCGATTTTCTTTGACAATAAGGTACGATTAGCTTATGCATGCTCTATGTATTTACCATTCAGTTTATTAGGGAGTAATACATTAGGCTTGGTATTCGCCCTGTAGCTTCTCGTCCGAGCGCAGTTAAGTCAGGGGTTAAGAATTCGTAAGATTTTGTTACGTAATAACCTTTATCAACGTCAGCATGGTGATGTTTTTTATCTTACCTAGTAATTTTGGTACGTCGCGACTGATACCGGCCAATCAAACCAGAAATCTTGGATATGTATGCCGTTTAACTGCAATAATCCTTGAGAGTTGTACATGGCGGGCGTCACGGGACGCTTGCGCATTGTCACCTTCATCATACGTCAATAAGCACGTGGACGATATGGCGATTTTGAGGTACAGCTTGGTTAGAGCGAGACATACTATGGTCTTGCCCCTTAGGCTCCGGACAATATTGGTAGGATACCCCACCGTCTCCGAATTGAACCCAACCTTACATAAACGTCCCTGTATAGCTTGCGATTAGATTAACAAGATTATCATGACGCAAGCCTTTTCTGTACCGTATGAAATAACCGAAGCTGGTGATAAGCGCAACGATTCTTGTAGCTTTCTACGATGTTCCAGGGTTAAGTTAGGTATACGTATGGTCACTGATACGCCCACCCAATCAGCTGTTTAGGCATAACGCAGTAATATTGTCCAGAGCCTGCCAGTACATCCCACGGCCAGGCTTTTCTATGTTAAGTGTCAGCAGCTGTGGTGATTTCAAAGGGTGTTGAAAGGGCTTTGATAGGTGGCTGTATGCTTATAGGAACAAAAGGGCCAACAGGCTATATCAGCCAGGAGAATCCCACTATGTAGCTAGCCCTAGAACACTCCACATCAGTTTACACCCAAACCCAAAACAATTGCAACGATCTGCCGACACTAAGACAATAGTTCCTTGGCCACCGTAGGACTCATCATGAACTCAATCCCTTCCTTCCGCCACGTATCATCCTCGACCCATACCTCGGTGGCATTAAGGACCATATTCTTCGGCGTCTCCAAGTCGTAAACCGGCCACTCCGGCAACAGCATCTCCCGCGGACCACCCCGTCTCTCCGGCTCGTTCTCCCCGACCCCGTTCGGGTCCAGGTCGTTCGCGAAGTTGATATATGCCCGCCCGATAGCCCTCGCCAGCCTCAAGTGCCCGTCATACTCGGGACTCGGTCCCAGGAGCCCCGAGATGTTCTGGAAGCTGAACGCCACGTTGGCGAAGTGCTTGACGCCGTCCCACTCGGGCGCGTTCCAGGGTCGCTGGTCAAAGCGGTAGCTGTACACGGGCAGGCCGGCGCCGGCGTACAGCTCGGCCATGCGGCGCCGCCCAGACGTCATGACGAGGTCGCCGCCGATGGCCGCAGCGCGGCGCCACTGCCGCCCACGCGTGGGGTGGCGGGTGCAGTTCGTAATTGCGTACGGCGGCGCGCGGCACGGGTCATCGGGGTACAGCGTGAGCAGCCGGCGGGCCGTCAGCGGCGTGAGTGCGTAGCTGCGCCACGAGAGCAGATTGTTGAACAGGTCCTCCTCGGTGTCAAGCGGCATGCCCGAGACGGAAACGGCGAAGCCCTCGTCGGTGTTGTCGCCAGTCAGCAGCGGCACCTTGACGTACTTGCCCTGCTGCATCAGCTGGCTGGGGTAGCCCGTCAGGAAGTCCCCGTCGAGCAGCGGGTTCCAGACGACGGACGGGTGCGCCGCGAACAGGGTCGCCTCGTCGACGCCGCGCAGACACGCGATGCGGTCGCCAGGTTTCACGTTGTCCCAGCACCCGACCGTGCGCGTCAGGTTCTCGAACGCGGTGTTGTACCAGCTGAGGGGCTCGACCTGGGCGCCCGTGGGGCCGCCGCTCTCCAGGATGGCGCCCCGGAAGAGGCCGTCGTCGCGGCCGTCGTACGCGAACATGTGGTAGGCGATGCTCTGCGCGCCAGCACTCTCGCCCCAGAGCACGACGCGGCGGGGGTCGCCGCCGAACGCCGCGATGTTTTCCTGGATCCAGTGCAGCGCGAGGCGCTGGTCCAGGAGGCCCGCATTGCTGCTGGAGCCCTCGGCGAGCAGCGCCGCGTTCTGCAGGAAGCCGTACATGTCGAGGCGGTAGTTCATGCTGACGGCCACGACGGGCCGTCCCAGCTCCTGGCTCACCTTCACGATGCCCGAGAGATTGTACTGCGGGTCGGCGGTGCTGCCGGCGTAGAGGCCGCCGCCGTAGATCCAGACGAGGACCGGTAGGTTGTCGTCTGCCGAGACGCCGGCGGGGCGGACCACGTTTATGGTTAGGCAGTCTTCCGAGAGGTCGAAGTTCGAGCCGTATTGCATGCAGCTGCAGCCATACTGCGTGGCCTTGCGAACGCCTCCAAAGGACGTGTTTAGAGGTTGCGGCCATCGATACCTTAGCTCTCCTATCGGTGGCTGCGCATACGGCATACCCAGGAAGACATCCTGGTCCCAATCTGAGAGATGTGCCCCTTCATATGTTCCATTTACAGTTGTGGCCTTTGGTGCCGTACTGTTGCCAAGAGAAACCGCTAATGAAGCACCCGCAACATGAAGGACGAGATATAGGATAGACTGTAATCGATGCATCTCGAGAAACGTTGTAACCACGATGCCGAATGCAGCCAAGTAGAGGCTGGGAATATCCCCTAGAACACATCGCGGACTGAGGCGTTGCCCCGGATTCTGGCTTTATTTATACTAGCCATGGGCTATTAAAGCTTACCCGTAGCTCCGTGAATTGGCTTCATCGATTGGAGGAAGAAAAGAGGTTGCGGGTCATATCTCGATCCAACATTGAACCGCTCGCGGGGTTGCTTAGGTTAGGGTGTGGAGAACTTGACGGGGGAATATCGTGGGGTATATGGAGAAACTCAGGGGCAAGGGTCACAAAACGGCATAATATCGAGCCATGGAAGTCTAGGCCATACAAGATCCAGCGGAGGCCAGCACGTGATACACAACAGCTTACCAGGATAATAAGCAATTAGGGTTATATAATTGTATTAAGACTAGACCTCCTTCTTGACTTCGGTGAGACTCGGTTTCATGCCGCCACCGCAGCTGGGCGCACACTTTGGGGGTTATGGAAGATATCGTTCGGGTCCCACTGACCCTTGATTACGCGAAGAGTATCGATATTAGGGCCCCAATATGACTCCTGTGGGTTCGTCAAGGCCGGATCCACGTATCCAGGGTACGTGGTGAGCGTGTTGCCAGCACCATTCTGGATAGTATTAATGATGCCACCGACGAAGTCCTTCGTATGTTGGTTTAAGGTCGGGATACCGACGCCGTAGCCCTGACAGAACATGACTTTGTCTCGGTGGGAGTACGCAGTCGCATTCGTCGGGACATCGCTGATAGCGCCTCCGGTAGCGTCAAAAATAAGGAACCAGATCAGTGTTCCGCGGTCTGCGTCGTCAATGTAGTTCATCAAATTGGTAATGGTCTCAGGGGAGATCTTGTCTTCTCGTCGAAACGCCAAGCTTCGTGCGGTGAAGGCAGAACTTATACTCGAAAGGGAGAGTGCGGCCTCCTCGGCGTGTTTTGCAATTACCGCCATCCAGTCATCAAACACGACCGAAATCTTCCCTTTCGGAATTCTGTCGGGGATTCCAGTCGCTTGAAACTCCTCATCAGTTCCATAGAATGTGCCGCTGATGATGACTCCAAGTTCGTGCATGGTGAACTCCGTACCAAATCTTCGGTCGAGGTCCGGGTCCATGACGAGTTCCTGCCATTGCCGGAATACCGGGGCCAAATCCGCATGCTTAGCGAAGGTGACGGAGTATGAATACTGCACAATAGTTCCGGGCTCAGGGCGTGTTTTCATCACGAAACTGGTAATGATGCCGAAGCCGGCACCAGCACCTTTAAGCGCCTATCCTTCGTAAGTCATCAGGTGGGGGGGTTAAGTGAGCTGCCGCCAACGTACAAAGAAGAGGTCACTGTTCTCGGTCTCGCTGGCGTGCACGATGGAGCCGTCTGCCGTAACAACTTCGACTCCGATGACGTGGTCTAGGCATGATCCCCACATCCGAGACTCTGGGCCAAGCCCGCCCTATTGCGGCTTTGTCAATATACGCGGTTGTCTTCTACCGTATCCGCTGGGACCTACAATCGTTGCGTGACCCCCGATACCAACCCCTGGACAGGTCCCATGCGAAATGGCTCTCTTGCCGTTGTTATGAAGTTTCTCGGTCACGTCGTCCAGCTTATGACCAGCGCCGAAGGTGGCTTGCCAGGTGTTGGTATCTATCGAGAAATCCTGGAAGTTTCTTAGGTCGATCGCGAGTCCGCCGTCCTCTCCGCCCAGACCTATCAAGACATATCAGATCATGTGTTTCCAACAGGAAGTGCTTTCAGCTGTTCCACGCACCATAGTTCCTGACAGAGCGTTAGTGAACCCGTGGTGAACGCAGCGTAACCCAGAACTCACGCATAAGAGTGACCGCCGGATTTCGCCTGGACTTTTACGTTATTGGCAGCGGCGCATTTCACGAAACCAGAAACATCCTCAGCGGTTTCCGGTCTCGTCACTGCAACCGGCTCAACTTCGATATCAAGGTTGTATCTGTCGACCCAGGAAATCTGATATAGCGGAGTGCCAGGAAAGGCGACACAGTTATCACGCCCATTGCAGACGGCATTGAGACAGTCAGCCAGAGGAGAACTCGGAGTCTGGCCCATGTTGTCAACTCGATTTCATACGACTGAATAATGGCGCATAGGTGTTGTGTTTCCGTCTTTGTGCCTGAAAGCCTGGTGCCTTCGCGCTGAAGAGACACAAATCACGTCGGCGAATATGAATCCAGGGAGTTAGTCGCAACGAAAGGCGGGGGAGGATGCTGCAAAACCTCGGAAAGTCGCAAACAGAGGACACCCGGGATTTAAACCAGGCCATTGATGTTCCAAGACTCGAGCACTCCCGCTTATGGCAGCGATTTGCTCATGGGTCACGGAAGGTGCGGGGATCACGGACTGGGGTGCACATGCACGGTAGTCAAGTGGCATCAGGCCAAGCAAACTTTGAAGCATATATATTAGACCGCCACCCGCGAAGCGCCTGCCGTTCTTTGAATGTGACCCAACCACGTTTTTGGATGACCAAAAGGAGGGGTGGCCATTTTGAGCAGGAAAGGTCAGGCTTTCACTGAGTGGCTGGCCGTCTGACCCCCAGGAGTAGCACAATGAGAGCAAGTGGCACATACTATCGGTCTGGAAATTTATCTGACGATCCGGTAACATTACTGGCTAGTAGGTGCGCCCTAGCATCTATACCCACCACAACCTATTATCGGCACTTGTTTGCCAGGGTAAATGGGACACGATATACCCAGCCCAGCTTGATAGTAACGGATGCTCGGGGGACTTCGCCTATTAATGGTTTTTCCAGAAGACGACGGCGATGAGAGACATCCTATGGAATATAGATATGCGCACATAACTTCAAGGCCGGTATATCATAAAGAGATTTAAGTAGGTAGCGTTAGGACGGTCGCGTTGCACCCCGGCTCGCTCTTCTAATTCGCGTCCACCCTTGGCCACTAACTACGTTAGTGGCGCTGTATTTGGCCGATGCACGCCCGTTTGGGTCTGGGGAAGCCCATCGTTAGTTCCGACTCGCTGGAGAACCCCGTTCCTGTGTAGCGTGCGTTCCTGCATGACCTCCACTGCCGGACGGCCAGCTTTTCAATGTTGTTATTGGCAGATCAGTTCAAATGGCAGACAACTTTTGGCCGTTGGTGATGATTATCCCCTTACTTGTTTGCAGCCATGAGGCACGTGATACTGGGCATTGCCCGTAACATCTTAAAGTATGTTCAGAGGCGATTTCCTATTGGTCCTCTCTGGATTGCCTGGAAGTTATGGTTGTCTACGTACATAAAGTTACCAAATGTGCTTATATGCGTTACCACCGGGCGTCAACATCTCACATACAAGCAAACGAAGGCGGCTAACATGCTCCCTTTAAAGTTCTCCCCTACGTAAAACATTTGGTTTGCTATTTCTGCAGTGCCCCACTTAACACCTGCCAGCTAGGTGCCAGCTATTAGCCCCCTTTTAAGTATAGGTGTTTTATATGGCTAACTACTATTACCTTTATTTTAATTAATACATTTACGTTACCATTTTAAATTTCCCTCGGCGACGTATCATAACGTCTAACGCATTGCAGGTCGCATTCGGGACGAATATGTAATCCTTGGAAGGTGACAGTGGATTGAACGCGGAGTGTTAGGGGTGGTAATATTGTTAGTTGAAGGTTGGTGGCAGAGGTGGTGGACGGCTGCAACATTTGGGGCATTGCAGGGATAGCAAATCTTAAACGTTTTGTATGTAAATATTTTACAGTTAACTTTCTAATAATATCACCGCACATTAGCTCACATACATACGGATATATAAGCATTGTGTTATATCTTAGTCGGCTGCTATTTTCCGCAAACTATCTTAATAGTAGATCTACAATTGGATAGCGTAGAAGATAGCCACCTCTAAATGGATGTCTTTTATTGCGATCAAGTACTCTCCAACAACACCAACCATGCTTACTTCATCGCCTATTGAATGGGTACCTCGGCTATCACAATGGCGAGTTTCATTATTCTCTGCACAAGCACCGTCTAGCACGCGCTCTTATGTCAACGTTGCCGAGGTGGTTCAGACCAATACTGCATGAGTCCACATATGCATGCGATACAGCGGCTTACCTCCCGCCCCTCAAGCCCGATAATAGCCGACAACAGTGCTAGAATACTTATTAACCAGATTCGGAGACAGCTGTAGCGGTCAGAGAGGCATAAGGCCTGCGGTTCTAGTTACTATCAGTTGTTCCTCTGGTTGTCATTAAAGACTCTCGTGGGTATAAATGAGGTTAAATGATACGGCTGGTGTTTCAATTCTCTGTTCTTAGACAACAAGCATCACCGCAAGACATTGGACTGAAGCTGGAAGAGCTATACGCATGTGTCGAACCATAGGCACAAGCCCGCATTGGCTCGGGATACGGGAGTCTACCGACTACCCCACGAGTCCGTCGGACCTGCAGCGGTGAACTAAGTAGCTACCAGGCAAGTATGGATGTATGTACGCGTAGGAAGCACTAACGTAAGTGTAAGCCGAGATGCCATAAGCTAGATGTCCCGTAGGGCGTGAGATCGTGGCTTCCGGGGAGACTTTATAGGTAGGAGAGGGACGCTTAACATTCCCTTTCTTTCATCATCATCCATTATCAGTTTTTGTGGTTACCTCGGGACTCTCTCAACTTTGCTGTTCCTTGCCAACTGAAGCTATAGTCCCCCAGAAGTACACGCTGCCTACCTTCATGACTGCCTCATGGTATCGACTAAAGAGAAAATAGGGAGAATAAGTGAGGGAAGGATACGGTTACGGGTGTTTCCAAAAACGAGACATCCGCATTCCATTCTTGAGGTTATCGATAGTTTCACTTTCGAAACACTCTGAGGTCAAAAAAAACATTCGAGATTAGAGACACATCTTGGATCTTTGGATTTTATGTGCTACTCAGTGGCCCGAATATCTTACAAGCCTGGTCTGCACACTTTCCAACAGGACAACCTTCAAAGCTAGTCGCGCTTACTTACTCCGAAGCAACCCCCACCTTCGAACTCCCCCGCAGATCCAGTTCCCCGTCTCCAACAGCTCCACCGACCTAGAGCCAGTGGCTATACTTAATAAGGATGTTTCCACGGGCTTTGAAGACTCCACTCGCTCCAACCCCGCTTCGCTGCCGGGGAGACCTTCGCCCACTGTCTTATTACTGCCGTCAGGCGTCGAGACTGCCGGGATCCGTGAACCAAACGTTAATTCCGCCTATCTTATCCGATAGCGCAACCTATAATGCGCCCTGCAGGTCCTACGGAGAAGGGGCTACCCGCCCAGTCAACCAGAGTCAGGCTAATGGTGGGCAGGCGGCGGGCGACTCGGCAAGCAGTCAACTGCGCATTCGTCAAGTCTCCAATCCGGCTCTGCTTAAAGGTGCCACCGTCGCTTGCCAAACGAGGAGATGCTCAACCTTTGCTACACGGACATACAGCTCCACTACGCGAAGAGCTCCTATAGCTGCTAGTCAGGGTGCGGCGCGTTCCTTGCAGGTTGCTAAGACTAGGCAAATCGTTGCTCTAGACTCGTCGGACAGACATCAGAATCGCAATTTCTCGTCGTCCAAATCAGATATGTATACAGCTTCGTTCGCTTTCTTCGAAGCGATATGGGAGGCGGGCATCACGCATTGCTTCGTGAACCTGGGATCTGATCACCCTAGCATCATCGAGGCGATGGTGAAAGGGCAACAGGAAAAGAGAGACAAATTCCCCCGCATCATCACGTGTCCCAACGAGGTAGGCTTGAATGATATGGGTTCCATGGCGCTCTATTCTAGGCACGTTGACCGTTGAGCTAACAAGCGCCTAGATGGTGGCCATGTCCATGGCCGACGGATATGCACGTCTCACCGGGAAACCGCAGTGCGTGATCGTCCATGTTGACGTTGGAACACAAGGTCTGGGCGCCGCGGTCCATAACTCGAGTACAGGGCGTGCGCCAGTCCTCGTGTTCGCAGGACTAAGCCCCTTCACCCTGGAAGGCGAGATGCGGGGCTCGCGAACGGAGTACATCCACTGGATCCAGGATGTACCGGACCAGAAGCAGATCATCGGCCAGTACTGCAGGTATTCGGCCGAGATCAAGACGGGCAAGAACATCAAGCAGATGGTGAACCGGGCGTTGCAGTTCGCGACCAGCGACCCTCGAGGACCGGTGTACCTGGTGGGGGCGCGAGAGGTCATGGAGGAGGAGATCACGCCCTATTCGCTCAACCAGGAGGACTGGGACCCTGTCGAGCTGGGCGGGCTTACGCCGAAGGCCACGAAGCAGATTGCCGAGGCGCTGGCCGGTGCCGAGAACCCGTTGCTCATCACGGGTTACGCCGGGCGGAATCAGAAGATACCCGACGCCCTGGTGGAGCTGGCGAATACCGTCAAGGGGCTGCGCGTGCTGGACACGGGCGGCAGTGACATGTGCTTCCCGGCGTCGCATCCGGCGTGGCTCGGTCTGCGGTTCGGCATCGAGCCCTTCATCGAGAAGGCCGACGTCATCGTCGTTATTGACTGCGACGTCCCCTGGATCCCTACGCACAACAATCCCCGGAAGGACGCGAAGATCTTCCACATCGACGTCGACCCGCTCAAGCAGATGATGCCGTTATTCTACGTCCCTGCGCGACACCGTTATCGAGCGGACCCGCTTGTAGCCGTCGAGCAGATCACCGCCGAGGTTAGCGGCTTGACGTCGAAAATTGATACCGCAGTCACGGATAAGCGGTGGGAGGCATTGCAGAGCTCACACAAGGAGCTACTGGAAACGATTGCGTCCAAGACCAACCCGGCAGAAGACGGCACGTTCGGCACGGGACATCTGTGCAGGACACTGCGCGCTCTCTGCCCGCGCGACACGATCTGGGCTATCGAGGCGGTCACCAACACCGTCTTCGTGCACGATAATCTGCAGCCCGAACTGCCCGGCTCGTGGATCAACTGCGGCGGGGGCGGCCTGGGATGGTCCGGTGGCGGCGCGTTAGGCATCAAGCTGGCGACGGATGCGGAGAATGGCGGGAAGGGCAAGTTCGTCGTCCAGATCGTGGGAGACGGAACGTTCCTCTTCTCGGTGCCGGGCAGCGTGTACTGGATCGCCAAGAGGTACGGAATCCCGGTGTTGACGATTGTGTTGAACAACAAGGGTGAGTTCATCCAGACTTCTGTGCTTAGTCAATCCCTTACCGTAATCCTCCAATATCCATCTAGTGGTCTCTCGACCAAGGAGTGACCGCAAGCTGACTCGGGATGATTAACATAGGCTGGAACGCCCCGAGGAGGTCGATGCTCCTCGTCCACCCCGACGGCCTGGGCTCCAAGGCCACCAACGAGGAGATCAACATCTCGTTTGAACCGGCGCCGGACTACGCGGGCATCGCCAAGGCTGCCGCCGGAGGGGACCTGTTCGCCGCCAGGGTCGAGAAGGCGGATCAGCTGGAAGCCACTATCAGGCAGGCTATCGAGGCGGTCCAGGGCGGGCAGAGCGCCGTGCTGGATTGTAAGGTCACGCTAGGCTGCTAAGTAGTCTAACCGGTCCTTCTTGAGTTGAATGGGGCTCGTGAATCGAACCTTTGGGTTTTCGAAAGAAAGACACCGTGCAATTTCTTGGAAGCCCGCAGATTGGATATGGCGTATATAGCTAGCTAGACTAGACATCGGGGTTTATGTATAACTTTAAATATCCCCCCCGCCCTTCTCGTCACAGCCGGAACGGGTCACCCCCAGCCCCGACTGACACAAGAGTGTATGTTTCTCTTCGTATCTGCTTTAACCCGGGAAGCGCTCTCTTTAAGTTCGTGGCCTTTGTTGATCGCATTTGATCCTCATCACCTCCATTTTGATCCAGAGACCTGTTAACTGGTTTGGCAATGGGCTCTTCCGGACACTTGCGGTAGTCGTGGAGTCTACATCTTCCCAGGGACCACGAATGCAAAACATGTTTGTGCGAAGATTAGCAAAATCAGTCTCTGATGCTCTCACGGCTTTCCCGTAAGGGCCCAGTATTGATAGTGGCCAGTCCAATAATCCTCGGTTGTAGATCCGTCTCGACAAGACAATGATCGAGAGGCGACCTACACCTACGTACGGCGTATCTTCCTTGTCAAGCCAGGCATGATGGATCGGGAAGCATCCATTCCGGGGGGGGGGGGGGGGGGCTTT